>JAYMTP010006044.1:0-12559 GCA_036897365.1 Geranium brycei | reverse complement strand
CGCCCCCGCCGCCTTCCTCTGCAGGGCCGACGCGGCGTCGCTGTGCGCCGCCTGCGACGCGGACATCCACTCCGCCAACCCCCTCGCCAGCCGCCACCTCAGGGTCCCCGTCACGCCCATTGATACAGAGGACGCCGGTTTCTTGGCCCGAGAAGATGGGGGAGAAGAGGAGGCGGCTTCCTGGCTGCTGCTCAAGAACAGCGGGTTCTTGGTCGATGACTACTTGGACCTCGCGGAGTACAATTCTCGAGCTGATCAGAGTCATCACTTCCCCAACAACCAGCAGCAGGAGCAACAACAACAGTACTGTCTTCCTCAGAATAACTATGGCGGCGATAATGTTGTGCCTGCCCAGCCTAAACAGCAGCTGCAGCAACAACAGCAATTCTACAGCTACAATGGTTCATTCAACGGCAATGTAAGATTTCCAGTACCCCCTCTCGCTATTTGGGATCATGAACTAGTGTTTGGCAATATTGGAAGGAAATCATAAACGAAACCAAACCTGAAGTAATTTTTTTTATACTTTGAATCTCACTATTGCTGAGCTACACAGAGGATTGCAAGAAATCTTATAGCATAAACTGATTTTTAGAGCTACAACTTTGGGTATCTTCCTGATATTTTGAGCTCTCTTTTCCCTTTTTATCATTTTCGAGCACGATTAATATTTCAGTACCAAAAATATCCTAGTCCAGGAAGTCGTCGCCTCTGTTCAACTATTAATAGCAAAACCATGTTACTTTCTTCAAAGATCAAGATTCTGCAAATATACATATGGGCTTTTCTTTCAATTCTAAGTTTTCAACACAGTACTCTTTTTTTGTGTAAGAAATGAATTTAGTACCTCTCTATTCCAAATTCAAGAACATAAATATGTACAGTTACTTAATGGAGCACCTAATTTGGAACATAGAGCAGATGTGGGTTTTTGGTCTCTAAGCTGACAACCATGCATTCTCTTAAACTGTCAGGTCTCTGTTTCTTCCATAAATGCAGTGCCAAAGCCTGCGATGAGTGATATCTCAATTTCACACCCGAGAGAGCTAAAAAGGACAATTGATCTTTTTTCTGGCCCTCCCATTCAAATGCTAACCCAGCTCGCTCCAATGGACCGGGAGGCGAGGGTCCTAAGGTACAGGGAGAAAAAGAAGACTAGGAAGTTTCATAAAACTATCAGGTACGCCTTGAGGAAGGCCTACGCGGAGGCCAGGCCCCGGATCAAGGGCCGGTTTGCAAAGAGAAGTGAATCAGAAATTGATATGGATCAGATGTTTTCGACGACTCTGATGGGAGAGAGCGGATATGGCATTGTTCCATCATTCTAGAAACCATATAGTGATGAAAGGAGCAGAAGAAAGCGCCTTATGAATTATTCTCAAGCTATTAATATTGTGTCTTTTTCAATTCATTCGGTTTGAGTTAACAGGAAATTTGATTTTCTTGTTCAAGCCACTGCAACCTTGTAAATATGTGTTTTCTAGTTATGAAATTTGCTTCTCTGGTATTACAAAGGTACTCTGGTGACAACTATTTACCAAGGTTCGCCCCCCACTAAGTGATTGTAACTAATGCAGAAAATGTAGGTTTGAGCTCGAAGGCATGTCATATAACGTCAAGAGGTCACCGCGAAACAGTTATACTGACAGTGAATGATTACGAATGGAAAATTCACTAACCTTGTCTGTGGGAGATAATGAGGGGACCAAATTGTCAGCTTGTTCTTGTAAATGTCATTCCAGCTTCCTCGAGCTCTCATGTTCTGATTGAATCAATGCTATGTCTTTAATGATGGATGAAATATCCATTCCTGTAAGACCAGTTGACCTCAAAGGCAAAAGTGAAAACAAAAACAGTTATTACCCATTACTTTATATAATCTCGAGCATTGCCATATCACTATTTTCACTTTAGCAGAGAATCATGAAATCAACACTCAGAAAATGGTATTTTTCTAAATCCCTTCGTGACCTTCATAACAGAGTTTTAAAGATCCATATTCCATAGGGCATTAGTAAATTAGTGTGTTCCAGTATTCTAATGCAGAATTACATTAGCAGCATGAGAATGATGAAGATGTCACAATATAACGAAAGTGTAGCACCCTCAGATTTGTCAGCCAAATTTAACAGCATGCCTACCTTTGTGGACCGGGATGACATTTATATGGGAATCTCTTCAATTCCATATCCTTCTACTTAATCACAGGACATGATCGTTTTTCCTATGTATGCTTCAATCAGTGCAAGGCACGTTTTAAAGCTAATAATGGCAAAATGCTATTCAGAAAACAGGATCTCCTCAAAACGAATGGATCATCTAACAAAAACAGATACAGCTATTTAAACTTGTGAAAGAAACAGCTAAAGGCACAGGCTCTGTTCATGTATTAAGCACTTGTTATCTATTCTAAGCTCTCAGCAATAGCATTATCAAATCACGGTCCTGCCTGATTTGGTGAGCCTGTAAGTATCTATTCTTCAACGCCATTTGTCAATCCTGTATGTATCTATCTCTGCAATGCCACTCAGTAAGCAATGAACTAAGATTCCAGTCACCAATTGTTTACAACTAGTGATAGCATATCGAAAGTGATAGGCATGACGTACATTGGTATCCATGTCCTAATTTTCCATGTGGAGGGGTTTGCGCACACAAGGAGAAACCAGAAGAGCCACAAACAGGTCCACCATCATATTCACCTATGGTGTAAGGATTCTTGCTTTAGACGCATTAAACCACACGTGCAGTGGGAGACTATTTAGCAATAATTGGGGTAGGAACAAGGACAAGCTGAAGCTATGTAAGGTTTTCAAGTGTGCTACTTTAAAGGTTCATCCCTTTTACCCCCTTATGCAACTTGTTTTTTTTATTAGCGCATTATGCTACTTGTGGATTGAGAGGAAAGATAAACTCAGCTCTTTGATCCTTACAAAAAAAAAGTGGGATGCACTTTTTTCACTTTTTGAGGGATATGCACATAGAAAACAGAATTCATCCATACGAATAACAATGTCCACCCACATAAAAAAGGCATGAAAATATCCTTTGAGCAATCACTTGCATATTCACAACTATAATAATCTCTTCTACAATTTATGGTGAATTTTACGCTCTATCAGATTGGACATTGACTAAATACTTATCAATATGTAGATGAGGTTAGATTGTCACACACTCGCAAATACAATTAATATGGAACTCTATTGATTATCGAAACACATCAAGAGTTCAAACTAAGCTGTACTAACCAATTGCAACCGTAACACTTCTACTGAAATCATTTTGTGAGGGATACAACTATGTCCTTACAGTCTGGCAAAACCATATACACCAAATAAATTCTAGCTATTGTTCTGCTTTCACATCCCTGTTTATATTTTATACCAATTCACTATCAAGAGATAACAAATTCGATATAGCACACTGGCCTTTTGGATTTTGGGATGGAAAAAAAACCCTAAGTCATGAAATTATTCACTTACAAAAGTGAAAAGTTCATCCATAGTGGTGATCTTTACAAAAAGAAAATTGCACTTTTCACTTTTATTGATGTAAATATCATGAACTAAACGCAGCCACATATGGTGCAGAGACTTGTGGATGATATTCTAAGAATACCATCTCTGTCTCTCACTCTCTGTCTCTCTTTCTATGAATAATATGGTAACATGATCAAGCTCACTTACGAGAGTTTACCATGTTATCAACATGATCTCAAAATCAATCCCCCAATGTTTCTGAGTATCCTCGCTTTCTTCAAAAGAAAATTTTACATCCACTATCAGCCTTTTGATATAGACAA
Organism: Geranium brycei; assembly: GCA_036897365.1. NCBI lineage: Eukaryota > Viridiplantae > Streptophyta > Magnoliopsida > Geraniales > Geraniaceae > Geranium > Geranium brycei. The sequence goes on along the minus strand of JAYMTP010006044.1, from coordinate 8,754 downwards.
TTAGGGAAGATACAATGTTCAGAGTTGAGATATGTTTCCAAGAGCACTTATAGCCCCATTTGGTAAAACATGCACTAATGCATTGTTTTTTTGGGTGTGTTTGTTATAAATCTACTTTAGAAGCTGTAATACTGATAAACAAAGGGGGTATAGAAGCTGCAATTGCATGTACTATGTGAATTTCCTAACTTGTGTCCTATAACTGTTTCAAATAGTGAAACTAGTGATTGTGCCGTGTCCCTTGTTCATGTCTGATACATGCTTTTAAGAAGTCTGGTGCTAGGTCGCAGTGAATTCAGGAACCAAGGTCAAAGATATAACAATGAAAAGTGAAGCCTGAGTATCAATGTTAAAGTTGTTAGGACAAAACAAGAATGGAGAAAACCTCAGAAAGTACCACTTGCTAAAGAGCATGCTTGCTACTTGGGACTAAAATGCAGAAGCAAACAAAGTTTGGCCATAGCCAGGCGGCTCATACATTTATTTGCCCCAATGAAGTTGTTTAATCATTTGATGTTTTTTCTTATTTAAAATAATGGCAGATGTCCAAATATTATGACGGGAACACAGAAGTTCAATTTATTGTAGATCTTGAGAAGAATTTAAACTTATATGCTGATGAATAGAAACATAACAATGTAATATTGGCAAAAGTGTCACCAGAATATATAAGATAAGTAAGCCCTGGATGAACTGTATCATAATAAGCAATGATGCATGTATAAGTTTGTCGAAGATTGTTTCAACAATTATGCATAATATACCACTCTAAAACATAAAATTCGAAGCGCTAATAAATCAAGTTTTTTTCACTCAAAAAATCCAGCAATATGTGTAATACCAAAACCGAGGCTCATGATATGGTCATATACCAATAAGTTATAAATGAAATCAATAAACTTCTATGGGATTGATAGGGCATTTCAGCTCCCAAGAGCACATTCATGCATACACATTTTTATATCAACAGCTTCATATTATTAAGGATTGGCTACACACTGGATCAAAAAATGTGTTCATCTGACAGTTGACCTTAACAAGTAACATTTGTTTTAACTTTTGCAACCTCTAATCAAGTCCATGGTGCCCCAACTTTTCTAACACAGACCACTAATTCTTAGCTTAAATCTTGGCTATACCTTGAACACACTATACAGTACAATCCCCTGACTATAAACTTGAGCACCTTTTGCTGAAAAAGAAACCCGTATCTTCACTCTTACAGCCTTAAACTAGCGCTTAACCCAAGCTCAACTTCATCAAACAAAACCTAGGAAAATGGCTAAATAAACCTTGAGTTTAAACCTTGGTACTATAAAAACTGTTGTTTATTTATAAGAAGTCAAATGACAAGGACATTCCTTCAAAATAAGGAAGGTATTAAGTTCAATACCCGATACAACCAATTGCTGATAAAAAAATCCCTGAAAACCAGCCAATTTCACAAGCTAAAGAAAAGAGGACATATACACGTAAGAGTAAGACAACGACAAGATCACTAATAATTTTGTAATTACATGTCCCTATAAGAAAATGAAGGCATGGATAGTAGGCAAATACTGGAAAATGTCACATGCAAAACCGTACATGCTTTCAGTTATAGAAATACACAGGCCCAAAACATGAACGACACCACAAAAAACCCAAGCTAACCCGTTACTTTAAAAACTGAGAAATTTCCTTAAGAGTATCAATAATTCCTAGACTCTTCACCTCGCTAATACTTATACTTTTGACTTGCATATATAGCCACATGCTTTCAATTTCATGGCTCACAAAATTCACACTACATAACATTTACACTCATCTGTTGCAGTACAATCAAAATCAACTACAAAACACCAACATGCTTATATCAATCAACATAACATAGTAAATACAATAATTAGCAAATTTGCATACAAAATAAAGTTTAGAAGTGTGCCTACCTTCATTGCTTAGATTCTTCCATAATTCCCCATAAATGAAGCTTCCTAAAGCAGCAACACATAAATCCAAATCTGCACAATAAAAAACAATCCGCATATTATTAATTCAATCAAAAAATTACTGCACACCTCTGTCGCTCTAGAGACGAAGTGAATCGAGGATCGGAACAAGAAATAGAAAAATCACAGCATTTGATTCTCTGAATGTGATATGGGTTTTTGAATCTGGAATCAAATTGATGATCATTAAAACACATATCATATCGAGCATGAGGATTTGCTCACACAATTTGAACTAAAATATTAAGAGAATCGAACAAGGCCGTACCAAATCAGATTCTGATGGTTAATTTATCAGACTCAAGCTATGGATTAAAGAACAGAAACCACTGCGAAAGTGACGGAATTAGAACCCCTCATAACAGACGTTGCATGTTCATGTGAGTGATTGGGCCCAGTCCATGAGGCTTCACATAAACTCTGATGGGCCAAAAGGGCCCAATTTTATGGTTTCAATGATAAATGATTTGTATAAACACATATATCTTAAAATTAAAAAATTATTCTAAGCACATTTAATTATATTTTTTACAACTTTATCCGACAAGAATTTTTTTCTATAAAAGTGAGAAATGTTTAAAATACTCCTGATTAACTACTAAATTTTTAAAGTGACGTTATTCATTACATTTTGCCAAATTTCTTCAGATTCTTTGATTTGATTTTGGCCTTTCATTGCTTTTTATTTTGATTTTTCTCTTCATATTCTTTGATTTTTTTTGGTGTAGGCAAGATTGATTCACCATCAACAACTCAAGGAAGCTGTTTGTTTGCTTCATAACGACTTTCAATATGACAAATTCATTATCACGCCCGAAATTAGTCACTGAAATTTCATCAGCCCACCCTAAATCAGAGTCAATCTCCAGAAATTTTACCAACCCACTTGAACTATAATCCGATTCTGTTTTGTCCCCTGTCGTCCTCAATTAACAGCAAAACTGAATGGATTTGGAACTGAATTGTTGTGTGAAATAATTTCTAGTTTTAAAAAATGAGGGCAGTTTAGTCATTTTAAAAAAACAACAACAAACCAAATAAAATTAGATGGAAAAAAGTAGCCGGTAACAAATTAAAAATACATTTATTTATATTTATCATTAAATAATTGATATTTATTTATTTTAAAATATGAACTTATACATTTTTTTTAATTACATAATCATTCCTCACCCTGACCACAACAAGTTCGGAATCAAGACATCTCTATCAAATTGATAGTGCAAGGTTCAAACTGTTGAGATGTTCCCTGAAAGACAAAGCAATTTCAAAATAAGTGTTGTTATGAAATATCAAATTAAGAATTTAATCACACAATTAATTTAAGCGGGAACGCCAATAATAATAACAATATTGCCATTGAGGAAAGTTGATGAGACAATTTGGCGGGTCCCTCTACAAAACACCAATCTAGATTATGTTCTAGAAAAAAAAGGTGGTAATAAATCAGGGTGTGCCAATAGTTTTGATGAATAATTAAAATTTATTTTTACATTCATATAGTAGATATTGTATCACTTTAGTGATATCCACCTGTTCAAAATTAAATATATTACTTTAAATAATTACTTCAAAATATACTATTTTTCTAGAAAGTTACCATTCGGTTGATATATTTTACACAAATGATGTGTTGTTCCGATGCAAATATACTTTGAGAATATTTCAACAAGGTAAAGTTGTTGCATCGAGTGTGGTTTAATTTTTTAACACATACAATTTTGGTACTTTTAAAAATTTAACCTCAAAAGATATTTCTTTTTGTCCATTTTCATGGACATTAGGATAAAACGATGCAAAACTAAAATTGACCCTATTTAATTGACATAATTTGAAATATATTAGGATAAAATGAAAATTGAGTGCTAATTTTTCTTTTTTTTTGTTGTAAATTAGATATAATCACTCATATTTTGAAAATAAACTCTATAATCCATTAAAATGTAATTGTGTCACTCTAATGGTTTTCGACTCATACCTTTAAGGAAGAAGTAGTAGATTCGAATATGTTGAAATAGTTTAGTGAGATTTTTGGACTGGATAAAAATTATATTTTAATTAAAATTAACACAAATAGATGGGAGCAAATTCTGTTCTACAATAATATGTTACTGTTACATACCATTATTTTAAAATGTGAAAAATGAAACAGTAGTTTTAATTAATTGGTGTATCAGTGTGCACATATATAGTAGTTGGATTTGGATATTAACTTCTCTATGCTTTATAAAGGTTAAGGACCCACTCACCGCCATTTTAAAGTTCATCCTAATCCTTCCAATAACATTTTCTTAATACTAATCATGTCATAAAAACCATTTACTAAGCCAACAATTTTTCTCTATTATATAAGGGATGCATCTATTCCCTCTTTAATGCTTATATATAATAATGTCTATATCCTATTTTCATTTGGCTAATAATGATCATATTAACCATTCTCTTCATCATAATGTGGCATAATTATTAGATTAACCATTTAGGAAACATGATGACATGAGCTTGAACTTGTGCCCAATTAAAGGTGCCTTAGTTTTTATTATCAATAATCAAGAAATTTTATCTTGGATAAAAAAATAGGTTTTGCGAGATGTACCTAGTTACAATTACCCATATTATATTTGTAACAAATAGATTACAAAATTCACAAATATATAATAATATTATATTACTTTTACAATTATTAAGAAATTTTAAAGTATATTCTATGAAATACCTTTTTTATAAAATTTAATATTTGAATTTTGTAATACTAACAAACTCAAATTAATAAGTTAAAATTTCTACATCTCTTTATTATATGATGATTTGTGAGTGCCACATTTTACAAAGATATAAACTAGTATACTAATATAAATAACATGAACTTTCACTTGTAATAAAAAAATGTAAGCTTTCACCTATAAACTAATTTATATATACATTTTATATTTTCAGTTTTTCTCGCGTGAGATCATATATTCTCAACAAAAAAAGCCGAACCTTAAGTTCAAACTCCTTTGTAATAAACATGTAAAACTTTTAAAAAAATTAATCAATATAGAAAATGTAAAACTTTTAAAAAAAGAATATCACCCTTTAATTCACATTAAATACAAAAGGCCTCAATTTGATTTTATAAAGGTATCTACGTACAAAAACAATTCCCCGCATCCAAAACTCATTTCCTTACTATAAATACAAAACACCAAAAACCCCCAAACTCCAAAACATAAACCCAAAACAATGAGTCGTGAAATTGCAACATCATCATCATCATTATCATCAGCTGGTCCGAACACGACCGTGTTTCGGGTCAACTCTCCGATTCCTTACCTCTTTGGGGGGCTAGCTTTCATGCTTGCCCTCATAGCCGTGGCATTGCTCGTTCTTGCTTGGTCCTACCGGAGGTACGAGGAAGGCCTCGGCGACGAGGAGAGCAAGCCGGCCAAGAATAAGGTTGTGGACGATGATTTTGGGCCTAGGTTTGTTGTCATCATGCCCGGAAAGCTTGTCCCTACTCACATAGCTAAGCCTAAACTCATCCTCAAACATGTGCCTTCTGATTCGGTTCCGGACTCGGTCGACGACCACAAGTTTGATGATGTCGATCATGGTGGTGATGAACAAGTTTGAAATGATCTCGATCTTGCTTCATTGTTCAGTTTTGGGTGTGATGTAAATACCTTCTTAATTAGCTATGGTTCTTGATTCTGTGTAGCTTTTGTCCTTGTTTGGAGTCGGAGAATATTTATACGGAGGAGATACACCTACAAATTGAGTAGTGTCTAAATTGATGGAATGTTTATGCAAAATGGTAGAGTGTTTGAGATCATGTCAAATTTTTGTGCAAAATGATACAATGTTTGGGCTCCGAGTCTCGAGAGTCTAGAGCAAGGAGAGAGACGCAGCAAATCACTAGCCTATATGTTCCTTTCATTGACAGCTTTGGCAAAAATATACTTTTCACATGGGAATTCTTCCTTAATCATATCCATTGTTTTGGTTCCATCAACCAAAGCAAATCCAAAGCTCCAAACCCCTTCAAGGAATTCTTCCTATTTCACATTTTTTTTTATTTCAACTTTATTCATCATCTTTAAAACTCATTTGATTAAGTGATTATATGCTAATTAAATTATAATTTGATGTACTCAATGAAACACTCCAACAGTTGAGCATTACAAGTGAGATAGAAGGTTCAATCTTATTCTTTAATTTAATTATCAAAATCAAATTGACTCATCTTTTGTCATCATCTTAAATTTTCTACTTAATTATCGACAAAATAAATATGTTGCTACCGAAACTCAAACCCTTAGTCACCATGTCCCAAGTTTTAACACTTGACTATTTGAGTACCTATTTTTCATTTTGAAAATCCATCAACTAAACAACTTGTTATCATAGGTTATTTGATAATATTACATTGACAAAAAATTTATTTTTTTGAGAAAATTATATTGACAAAAATATACTTTAACTAAAACATAATTACATAATTAAAAATTATCTTGATCTAATTAAAAGGTAAGTGAGAATCGTGTCATCTTCTCTTTAGTGGGGGCAAAAAAAATCAATTATACACTCGACGAATCAAGGCGTGGTTCGAAACTTGGCCGAGACCAGGAACCGAAACAGCCTGGGCCACCTACGCCAGGGCCATTTTCATTATTTCCACTAAATGATTCATATTATACAACACATTTGTTATTTGTTGGGGTTTGTGATTTGGAATTGATTGAAAGTGACCTCAAATCGATGATCTAATTAAAAGATATGATCCTACTATTTTGATTGGTCCATCTCTATATTTGCAACACTCATTCTAGGATATGAGCCCTATTTATCTATATAAATAACACTTCGCAACATAATTTGATATCATTTGTTACAAGGAGTAGCATACAAGAAAATAATTAGTCTATTGGATCAGTGTTGTATAGTTTCATAAAAATTATATTAGTACAAAGAAAATGAATTTCAAACACTATTTTAGTGAAAAACAATACTTTTAATCATATATTTTGAATTGTCAAAATCTGCCTCAAACCCACTCCAATGTCATCTCTAATATACCGGTTTAGGCACTAAGCTGATTTTCAACTTGTGAGCTCGAAATTGGGCTCTATACAACGCAAATTAAATTTTGAGAGTAGAAGATCAATTCTCAACTCAGTCTATAAGGCCAAGATACGATTGAATTCTCTGCTCAAGGCCAATTGCGTTGGCTTTTCAAGAATCACACTTGCATTTCTCCCAAATTGGTGACGTAGTATGTGAGCAATTTGCCAAAAATAAATATGGTTTTAAATTTTTGGAAACGAGAAATCAATAGTAGGAATGTGTTGAGAGGTTTGGTGATTGAACTTCTCGATTATGACCAATTGTAGCCAACCATCGACGATGATGGCGTTCAGTGTGAGCGAGAGATTAATTATGGGCAAAATTTGGGAATACTAGGGGAGTTTGTTATGACTTCGGGCGGATTTGGCAATCCCGTCTCCTCCCCGGTGAAAACGGGCGGAGATTCTCCGTTTCTAACGAGGGCAAAGATTCTCATTCAGGTTCGGGAATTTCTCGTCGAATTCAGAAATTTCCCGTCGAGTTTGAGAATTCCTCGTATTCTAGTTCAAACCCAAAATAATGTTAAAATAGATTTATTTTTAATAAAATTTGTATTAAAAATATTATTATTTTAATAAAAAATATATACTTAAAAATATTATTATTTTATTAAATATGTATTGTAAAATACTATTTTAATAAAAAATCTTTTTAAAGATATTATTTTTCATTAAATATAAGTTTTAACAAAAATATATATTTTTAGTATATCGAGGCGGAGCGGAGGGAGATACCTAACCCCGTCTCCGTCCTGTTCCCATCTGGATACGAGAATTCTCCGTTCTATTTCTGTTTGAATTTAGAAATTATCGTTGGTGACAGGAAATAGTATCATCCCTAAAATTTGTAGTGCATAAATCATCAAATTAATTTGAAAAGATTGTTGGGTGATTGTGGGGTTGAGTTGGGCCTACAGGCTTGTAAGTATATAAGATTCTAAAAAAAATTGATTTCGGTAATTATAAATAATCATATTGCATGAGAATTGCCTTGGTGCATGTGGTCCAAGAAGTGCTCAACTCTCGCATCGGTTAAGGTTCGAGCCGTGCAATATCTTATTCGGTGGTTTGACTTGGAGTAAGATAGTTGGGTGGGTTTGGGCTTGAGTTAGGTGATTTTAGGTAGTATAGGGTTAAAAAATGATCAGATAACTTAGTCGCTTGACATGGAAAAATTTGGATGCACACATAGGCAGACACGAGAATGCGCGAAAAGAATCCACACACTAAATTGTGGAGTTCCTTTTCATCTTGGTTTAGGTTTTAGTTTTCGCACAAGAGTCTTGCTACTGGAAGCAAATAAAGTCTAAGTGTCATATACACAGTATATATTTAGGCGTGAGATTAATACTAACCTTCACCAATTTAAATGATATTAACTTTACAATGTACAAACAAAAGTATAACAAAATGTATGCAATTATCTTTACCAACAATTCTCAAAAGTCTCGAGAAGGAGAGAGATGCAACAAGATCAGGGGCGTCCCTACCATTAATCGAGTAAAGTCACCAGGATCCTTGATAAGTGAGAATTTCTTGAATTCTCGCAAGTCAAATCTCCTCATTTAACTCCATTTTCGTCCTATTTTAGGTAGTTTTAGAGTCATTAATACCCAATTGAGCTTAATGTGTGTTTGTGGTGAAATTATAGGAAAACAAGT
>JAYMTP010006043.1:0-12560 GCA_036897365.1 Geranium brycei | reverse complement strand
TATATAATTAATTATTAATTACCAGGAAGTGCAATGAAAGCATCAGCACGACGAGCCATCTCAGCCTTCCTCTCATGCATATCAGAAACTATCATCACTTCTCCCACTGATTCTCCTGAAATCTGCAAATAATCATAACAACACCATTTTATGCATGATTAATTATATATCCATTTCCAATTTCATAAATTAATTGATCTTTCTAATATATGTATATACCTCAAGTGGAACAAGAGCTGCTGGAATAATCCTGCAAATATATAGAACAAAACATGATATAAGAATGTGCATGAAATTGTTAAATTTTGATCAAAATAATTATCGAGTGTCGACACAATTTGCATATTTTAAATGTGAGACTATCCGAGATTCAAGTATCTTTTTTGAAACGTGCACTTTGTCAAAGATTCAAATATTTTTTGGGTGTGAGACTCGCGTGAAACATGTAGGTTGAAGATCCAAATATCTTTCAAGTGTGAGACTTTATGATTTGGCGAATGAGTGAGAGTTTCCAACGAAGCACACAACGCATGTCGAAGAATCCAGATGTCTTTTATGTGTGACTTTATTAGATATGTGTGAGATTTTGCAATGAAGCACGCATGTCGGAGGTTCATATATATCTTTTAGGTGTGAGATTTTGCACGTATAAAATTTGTGTCTCTACACTTAGACTAGATTGTGTGTTAATCAAGAGCGTAGCTCGAAGAAATACAAGTTTCTATATCATGTTAAATTTTGATCATTTCAAAAACTAAAATTCATAAGTAAGGACTCTAAAATATTTATTAAGTGATGAAAGGAAGAATTGGCAAAAGGAAAGAACCTTATATATGTATAATGTAAGGTAAATAAAAATGATGATTAATTACCCAAGAACATGAGAGCCTCCATGAAGAACAGTTGTGGAGACCAAACCCATGAGACCAACACTTCCTCCTCCATAGATCAAATCCATGTTCCTCTGAACCAGTTGAGTTCCAAGTTCTTGTGCTGCTTCACTGAACACCTTTCTATTCCCTGAATTGCTTCCACAGAACACACACACCCTCTTCAATTTTCCCATCTCTTTCTTGGCCCCCAAACACCAGCAAATTAATTACTCACTGCTTTCTAATCTATAGCTATAGCTATAGCTATTTGGCTTGTTTCCTTATTTTATACAAAGACCAGACCAGATGCAACAACCAATCATTACATATGTACCTAAGTCCTCACATTACTCTATATATTTTGTCATAAATGAAAATAGTAGGGAAAATTACATATTAATCCCCATACTATCTCATTCAGTTTTTTCTAGTCCTTGTGAATAATCCCACTGATGATTTTGGTGCATAATATGGGGTAATTCATGTTGACTGCCATGTTCTACACAAGTTTTTTTAATTTACTATGGTATACTTTTTTGTATTAATTCACTATGACGAATTTTGTTTTTGTATTAATTTACTTTAATGTAAGTTAAAATGAATGGAAAGAGTAATGTTGAATCTTTAATTTGTAGGACAAAAGCAAATAAATGGCCAAGTTAGTATTAACTTGTGATTGAGTTAACTTGAGTTGTGATTTTAGAACACTTACATTTGACTTAGAATAAAGTGAAACGTGGGCGACGAGCGGGCTTGAACTTGTTTGCACCTGCAATGGGTAGAAGAGTGAGATGCAAGCTTGAATTTGTATGCGCCTGCACGACGTGGGTGACACACATGCTGTAGAAAATTTGGGGCCCAAAAGCATGCCACATTTTCGCTTGGACCCATAAGAATTCTCAACAAAATTTTCCAATTTATAATTCAGAAACAAATATTTATGAATCACGTGTAATCCGGAAATAAATAATTTTGAATTATTTATTTTTTAGAAATAAACGTGGTCAAATGTCATTAATTAGTAATTTCTCTTGATTGAAAATTAAGTGATAATTACAAAATTAAAGAGTTTTATTTTCTAGCGAAGAAAATTGGTAAAATTTTCATTCCTATTCCCTCTAGGTTTCGAAATCCCCTTTCTATATATTCTAAACCTATCTCAAAGCCAAACACGTTCGAAATACCTTACCCGTCTCACTCTCAAAAATCGTTTCTCTTTGATTGCTCTTTGCAACACGGTTCGAGTTCATCTTCGTTTGTCGTTGTATCCTAGGAGACAGTTGCCTATACGGAAAAATAATCGTCTTAAAAAAAGTGGACTACCGTGTCTCGACGAAAACCAATTTCATCTCATTCATCCTTCCCGTAGCAACTCTCAGGTCAAGTAATATTTGCTTATATTGTATTGAATTGTTATATCAGTAAAGATAAGTTCAATTTTCATTTGGTTGCATGTGTCAATCTATTTCTATGATTGCATGAATACTTATTCAGATTGTACGATTTACGTTTATGGACTAACATGTATGCAACATAACTTTTATTAAATTTCGAAAATAGTCCTGTATCAAAATATTTATAACATTTAAAAAATAATAATTATGAAATAAATAATAATAATTTAATTTTAATTATTCATTTCATATACTTTTTATAATTTAATTGAGTTTTATTTTGTTTTTAGTGTTAAGGGTATCATAGACATTTCTATACAAAAATAACATGGTTATAGATGGTGAAACGAAAACAAAATTTGTCACAGTGAATTGATAAAAGAAAATAAGCCGTAGTGATTTAAAAACTCACATAGTACGTTGTAATTGACATGAATTACCCTTATAAGCTTGAACATGATTCAATATGATTAAAGGCTTTTGAAAATTAATCCAATCAAGAACGACATGTTAAGTAAGTTAATTGCTTTGTTATGTTAAAGCGGGTACGGAAAATATAATAGTCGTCCCAGTAAAAATGAGAGCCTAACAAAGTCAGATTTAATTTTGAGAAGTATTGTTATTTGCATCACATCAAAATTGGTGAAGGAAACAATAATCTGATTTACCATATTATGTTAAGCAAACTTTTGACCCGTTTTGATCAAAATGAAATAAATGATGGAGAAGTAGGTAGCTAAAGGCATAGGTTAATTAGATTAGGTTTTGAGTGTGTGTAGGGACTTGCATTGCATGAACATCCCCCATTTGCTATTAACTAATTCATTTCTCAATCTCTCTTTTATTTTCAAATTTTCAGTCAAAAAAGATTCTTTCTCTCTCCAATCTTTTTTTAGCTTTACTATTTGTTAATTTGGTGGGTACACCAATAATATGGCTCCTAACCCTCACCAATTCATACTTGATTTGACCTTGGCATTGGCTTGCAGGGCCGCTCAAACCGGTTAATCAAAGTCAAAAGCCCAAACCAAAAATCGGACCAATCAATTCAGTTTATTATTTCATAAACCAAAACCGGGCCCACGTTACTATAAACCTAAAAATTAACCAACAAGTTTTATTGACCAGTTTTTTGGTTAAACTGAACCAGTTTTAAATAAATTTTAGACCTCAAAACCAGGAAAAACCAAACCGGTTTTATTGGCTACTACACGTGGACGCCTCATAAATGTCAATTTGTATAGATCAATGGCTGATATCAAATCACATATGGTGTATTAAACCACTCCAGTTTACTTGGTCAACTACGATTTGTATCAATTAAATTGACATTTTCTTCTGATTTTGCTATTTTCGGTTCGAGTTCCAGTCGGTTTCTTGGTTCCCGATTAATTTTGAGCAGTCCTATTGGCATGGTTGTTCTGTGTTCAAGTATGTCCAAACACCAAAACCAAATATCTCTGATTTGACATTTGAGGGGACAACTATCACTAAACTCGTCATGTTGTCATCCTATAGAAAGACAAAATACTCTAAACTCAATGAGAACCCAAGATCCCGACCCTATTGGGATAAAGTACATACATCACCAAACCCATCTCAATATCATCACAGCTCAATAGCTTAACATAAGAGCTCAAAAGCTTAACATGAGAGCATATGAAACTGAGAGAAGCCATCAGAAACAGAATCGAGTCCCCATCGCCAACAAAATCTATTGGTTTATCATTTTCCCTGCAAATGATGCAAGACGAGCCTGGCGCAATGGCCGCGGATGCAAGCATGCACAAGAAACTATGATGATGACGATGGTAGGGTACGAGCACGAAAGTGGTCAAGAACCAATGATTAAAGAAGATATTGAGCTAATGCTCTTTATCAATCATGCCAAATGCTACTGAATAATATTATATGCAAATCTGACCTCCTCTGGCTCTCCCTCCATCCCTACTTATAATAATGACAATTTCGATGCACATGATTGTTCTTCGGGACTGCCAGATTAGGATACTGATCGTCATTACGATCAACTGAAGCCCGAATCATTCCCTTTGTTAGTGGGTTTGGTATATGTACAGCTACTGTGGAACACTAATATACGACTTACATAATTTACAGCCTACTCCCATGATACAGATTCACTTCTTCACCTGTCAGTACCTTCCTCGGCTCAAATATTTGGCAGATCTGCAAATAAGTATAAGAAACAACTTTTTGAGTTTAAGCCTAAATATTCAGTTGATACTCGGATTGAAGCATCCAGCAAACACCATCTTCATTGCATCTTTTTACCACTCACAAACCTACCTGAAATGAACTTGCATACCCATTTGTCACTCCAATTTACATGACTCGAGACAACTTAGCTGAGAACTAATTGAACATTTAATTTAGAGAAAATTGCAAAATGGGGCCTATTATATGACACTTTTGCGAAAGGGTGATGTGCTACGTTGTTGCATTTTTTTGCAAAATGTGTATTTTTATAAAATGATGAAATTGTCCCTGAAAATAAGACTTTCATAACAATTTTTAAAAATAATTTTAACTTCAAAATAGTATAATTACAAAATTTGAGCATACAAATTTTAGATGAAAGATAAAAACAAAACAACTTTCTAATATTTATATTTTAAAAAAATCATTTATTTCCAGGGGTAATTTTGCCATTTTTATAAAAATACACATTTTGCAAAAAAAAATGCAAACAGCACATCACCTTTTTGCCATTAACAAACAACAAACACCCTTTTGCATAAGTGTCATATGATAGGACATCTTTTTGCAATTTTCCCTTTAACTTATCAAGGACAGTTAGGAATCCACATGTGAGCATGGTTCACACATCGGCAAATATGAGGTAAACAAAGAGTTATATACACATTGGATCCAAGACCTAATAAACTAGTTTTTTGAGTCAAGAGTAAGCTCTAATGTGTATATTATGAACTTTCTTTGACAATGCTCCTCCTTGGTAAGGCCGACATACTATGCTCCAAAACACGTAAATATGATGCTCCCATCTCTGTAACACAATAGAGGCAACCTAAAAGTAATGGCGGTGAGCAGTGTCTTATCAAGTATAGGAGGGAGGGTGTGATAGGAAAGTGGATCACTAATTCTTAATTTCTTGTCAAAAATTCATGAGGATACTTATTTACGAAAGGGAGTATTTAAATGTACCAAGCTATTCCAGTAATATCAACAAGTCATGGACACAAACAGGGAATAAGAAATACCATACTACAGAAATCAGTGAAAGGCCAAATCGGAATGAGAAAAGACAGAGCTATGTACTAATACCTTATTGCCTCCCTAATTACTAATTTTATAGTATACTTACATATTTTAATCATTGCTTTCAACCATCAGTCAAATTGCGAAACACCTTATTAGGAATCAGGCCCCACGTTGACACACATAATGGATTCTCAATACAAAGCCTGAATTGACATAATGATGGTTCATGACTCATAACTACCAATTATATATGCAATATCAACCTCTAGTAGGGCAAAAAATGAGAGTCAAACAGCAGATACAAATTCTTTGCCAAGAGAGGAGCAATGATGGAATCATATATTTGAGATCCAAAAGTTCATGCACTGAAGAGAGGAGCAATGATGGAATCATATATTTGAGATCCAAAAGTTCATGCACTAAATACAGGGCGGCTCAATGTTTCTAGAGGCCTATAGCAAGAAAATCAAATGAGGCTTTTAAGAAAAACTAAATTGTATGATTATCCATTAAATAGGCCTAAAGAGTTCATTTAATGGTATATTTATTGTATTAAATGGGCCTAAAGAGTTCATTCAATGGTATTAAATGGGCCTAAACAGGCCTTTTAAAAATGCTTACTTTGGTGGTTGGTCTAAAGCAATTGCTAACATGTAACTATGGAGAGAAAGCATGTAAAAGTTGAATGTATATTACTTTATGAAAGTATCAAAATTACAAGACTACATATAAGATATTATCAAGAATGAGTCAGCACTATCACAAGCCACTTTGAACATTACATTAAACATGGAATTTCGTGAGCTAATCCTCAGGAAATGAAAAAAAAGGCTCAAAATTTACACCAATGAACTAACCTGCCAATGGATTCGACAGTGTTTGTTTAAATGCTTGCCTGGGCTGCTGCATGGCGCGTCACAAATGACTCAACAAGCGGGTTCACGAGGTGGGGTGCTTCATCCTTCAAGCACATCATTAGTGTTGTCAGAGAAATATCATAAATAAACATTACAAGGGTTCATTTGAGTGCAGAATGAGAAAAGTGGAGGCAGGTACCCCTAAGAAAGGCACAGAAGAAACCTCCTTGAGTACCTTGCATTACAACTTCAGCTTTCCAGTGCATTTATATTTTTATTGTATATACATATATAGATCACGGTGTTTTACATATTGTCAATCTCAAACTTTATTGATGATTGTTCGATGTTAATAATAAAATAAGAGCATCCCTTATATAAGAAACAATAGGAAAGCTAACTTTAATACTAATTAGGAAACCCAAAATAGGTAACCATAGAACCCTGATTGACACATATTTATGATGCCAACCACTAACTCATTACCTGAGGGCAATGGCCAACGTTAGGAAGCACAATAAAGTCTTCAACCGAATCAAAATCTCCGTAAGCTCTTCCAAGATCAATAGGTTCCCATGGATCCTTATCGCCCCATGCTACCAAAACAGGGCACTACAAGGAAGAAAATGGACAGCGAGGAGGACAATAGTATCACTGAGAAGCAACATTACAAGAATAATTCTAGTGGGAATTTAATTAATCCAGGTTAATAAGTTACCTTCACTTGAGGCAGTAAATCCTCGGGAAGGGGGCCTCCTGAGTAACAGATAAACTCAAGAAACACATCAACAGCACCAGGTTCAAGTCCTGGAAGAAGAATTTTCTGAACCAGTTCATCTGTCACCTTGGACGTATCATGATAGCACTGAAATGCAGTTTCCTTAGAATCAGGTTAAGAAACACAAGGTCTTTGCTTCTGATGCTACCATTTTTATGGCACTGTGTTTCCCTCGCTAGTTTTTTAATGTTTATATGTCTACATAATGAATAGTTTGTTACGTTCTCAACCAATAAATGCACTTGCTTCTCATATAAATCTTTGTCATTGTTGGTTGGATTTTTTGATCAACGAAAAGACCCAAAGAGCTTCACAAGCTAATTTCATATTACAATTATTAAGTTTGATCCCTCAACACAAAGTTGGGACAGCTCAGTTTATCATTTAAACCAAATGGCGCAGAAGAGAACAATTCAATCATTTAGAAAGTCTAGAACTTCGCCACTTTTTCTGGTACAAGAAACAATTAGGCATATCTCATTCAATTTAGAGCACAAACAGAATAATATGTTCAATGGAAAAGGTCAAGCTTCATTGTGGGCTGTTTAATGCTTTCCATTATCACCTTATGCCCTAATACTATCCTAGGAAACTTCTTTTGTATAATTACTACTACAACCATATTTTTTTCCAGATAGATACCTGACTAAGAATATTCCTTACAGACTCTGATGTGGCTATACTTCTGAAGAAAAATTTGCCCACAGCTGTGTTCCTGTCACAACATCGTATTTGGCCACTTCAACTTTTTCATGCCAAATTTGAAATCCCAAGTTAACAAGAATCACTAATGCCATTTTACCTCAACAGATTCTGAAATGCTCTGATAAAAGGCCGTCCAAAGGGAGGCTGCTTCTTTATATGAAGCATACGAAGTGATATATTAAATAGAAGAACACCCTTGCATATATCTGGCTCCGATACTGCTGCCTGAAGACCAACAAGCCCTATATGAACATAAAAAGGGTGTGTTATAGCTGATATTAATTTCATGAAATTCAAATTGTTAAACTTGCAGATCACAGTTTGTTTGTGTTCTGTTTGAATAATATGTGCATCATAGTCATGGAAAAATCAAAATACTGATGGTAGTTAAAATAAAAAGCGACAGGGAAACATAAAGTGATCACATCCAGGGTAATTTACAAATTTTCCTTCAAAAATCAAGAGGGAAGGCATTGCCATGGAATTAATTTTCATTATAAAAAAGTACTTCACACCTCTTACTTGATAAGCTCTTGTTGGTTGCCCAAGGTAACAATTAGATGTAGAAACTAGAAACCATTATGTCAGTGCACATTTCTGTAACTAACATGTCTCTCTGAGCAAGAAGCATACAAAAGGGGTGAAATACACAAAACCGGTCAAGAAAGACTCATAACTAGAAAAGTGGTGCTTAAAGGTTGTTATCCTGGTTATAAGGATGAGTGTGACTCAGTAAAATGCAAGGGACCTTCAAACCGGAACTTAGGCACTTAGCTCTCCTTTTTTCCCCTTGTTTTTCTCTCTTGTAATGTTGTTTCATAGGATTTCGTTTTTATGTTCATTTCCTTCTTGCACTTCCCTTGTATTGTTTCTTAGAGTTTTCTTCTCCCAACTTGGGAATCGATTCTCTATTTCGTTATTATAATTGTTTTAATCGCTGATAAAAATATATCATGACCGGCCACTGTTGTGAAGCTAGATGCAGAGTCAGATAAAAAATAACATGAACATCTTCCTGAATCGAGTAATATATCCATTACTACATAGCAATGATATCAAATTTGCCATAAATAGAGATATGGCAAAATATATTGAGGGAAATAAAATAGAAGAGAACGTGTGCATGAGGCTTTGTTGTAAATTTCTCTCCATTCCATCACTTACAGTAGGGATATAACAAAATATATTGAGGGAAATAGAAGACGGTGTGGGCATGAGGACGTTGGTGTAACTTTTCTCCATTCTATCTTACAATAAAACATGCACAAAACTAGTATCGGCAAGCAACGAGTTTACAAACAAGAAATAGTCCAACCTAAACCAGAAAAGGATAAGTAGATCACCTCCAATAGAATTGCAAATAAAGAATGCTTTATCTTTAATCACATCAGTACAAAAGTCATTTATCTGGGCAGCCCATGTCTCAAATGTATAAAATGCCTCATCTCCAAAGTCACGAGGATTTGGCTTGTCCGAGTATCCATAGCCAATAAGATCAATTGCATAAACTCTGCTCGATTTTGCAAGAACTGGAATGTTCTTCCTCCAATGATCACTGCCAAAAAAAAAAGAACAAGTTTGGCACAAGTATATATGTACAAAAATCAGCATGAAATGGAAAGTGTCAACAAACAGAATCTTTTAACGATCAGAATATTGTGATATCACATGTTCAGTAGTAATATGCTGCTGCTAATACTTTATGGTAACATGCAAACACCAACAATACGACACACTAATATAGATTGAAAAGCACTCTTGCATAATTGCAAGTAATTTATACAAACACAAAAAAACTCACATACTTGGTGTCTCTGATCTCTATGCAATACTAAAGCATCAGTATATTATGGAACAATATACCCTGTCAGGGAAGTATTACTCGTAATTCAAAAGCTACTCTTACGAGTAGCGTGCAATCCACATTTAAGGTCCATTAAATGCACCAATCTGAGGGTAATTTTTTCAACAGTCCATGAAATGAAACAACATAATAATTTATTGCAACACATGTTGCTTGCATATATAGCATGAGTATCACAAGAATACAATAGATTATAGTAGCTGGATGTATGTTCTTGGATAACCCCAAAGTATTGATGCTATGAATTTAGAGAATTTGATAAGTATTAACTGAAGCAGAAATGCATTGTCTTATATGAAAAGTATAAATTCAATGAAGCGGGATGATGTTTAAGCAGGTTGTGCACTCAATACCTAAATCAGTTAGTTGTTCGTTAATGAGAAGCAAAATGGCAACAATGTAGACCTGTTTGCTCCAAAACCATGAATTAAGACCATGGCAGGGCCACTGCTGCCAGAATACTGATAACGAATAGAATAACCCCTCCAGTTCCATGTGCTACAAAAAAAATACATAATATTAGAATTTCGAGAAACAAAACCATTGAATTAAATTACTCCATCAGGTAACAGTATACACGAGATAAGCGCCCTAACAGTTGGTCAAAATATTAAAACTTGAGGTGATAAATGCAACGCATTTGACATATACATAAGAACTTTGTTATAGAATAAACTTCATTACATTTACATAAATGAGGAGATTTTGAATGGAAAATCGAACCGAAGAACAAATGAATCTCAATATCACTTCTTCAACCTTGGTATCATAAAAGGGAACTGCTAAGATTGTAGTTGCAGCGATTGCCAACTATTGGCGAATTATATCCTGCTTCAACAGCTTTTAGTCCCTTTTCTCTTATGAATTTTAATGAGGATGTTCGTGATCCTTTATTAGCTCTAAATTCATGAAGTTTTTGATGCTTTTAAATTCTAATGGATTGTTATTTGTTGCATCGGCAGGCAACTACCTCTAGAAACCTAAATGTTAAATTCCAAGATCTTGCAATGTTAGTACCACCAAAGTTTCTATGTATCTCATTTGCTTTACCCATACTCTCAGGGACAGATCCTTAACTTTTAGTCGGTGGTAACAAAATAATAAAACTGGCGGGACGATGATGTAAAATGCCAAACTAATAGGAGCATATTTAAAAGATTAGTGGGAGCAATCATTAGAAACGAGTGGGACAAATATATAAATCATTTAAATAATAAAGGGTACATTTGGCAAAAAAAAACATCACTGGGGGCTGCGTGGCTCCAACCCTGCTTACACTACTCCCTATTTCTTACCGAAACCTATCCCCAACCATAGCAGATGATTGTCCACAAACAATGACCTACAGAGGAATACAAGTGGAAATAATATCCGGTTGATAAGTCAAATTGCGCATGGCCAGAGAATAGCGGACTTCCAATTATCAAGGTGCAACCTTTATATTGCAGTATGTAACTTCACCCATGTTGAGACTTGAAAAAATCAAATGCAATGGTTGTAAAAATCAAGCAATGCATAAATAGCCTGTTCTTGCACAATAGCGAGAGATGGCAGATCACATCTCAATGATCCAATCATTTCTTTAGCAGAGCAAAAGGAGCACAACATAGAATATAATGTCCAGTCATAAAATATAAACCATCAAAACAACAGCTAAGCTCTTGGAACAAAATGTGCAGGGTCTAGATGAATTGGGTGATCTAATACTATAACTAAGACCCATAACCACCAAAGGATGTGGGTGAAGTGACAGAGACAGAGAGACCTCATATAATAAGCACGAAGTAGCTAGTTCAAATACTCATGCTGAGGGTATTGTTATTTTAAAATAAAGTAGACGGAAAAAGAAAAGAAAAAAGACCCATAAATTTCTGGATTAATAGTAAATAAACCTGAAAATGACCCAAATGCTCCATTTCAGTTCACAGCCCTAAGCAGTAGCAACCATGAAAAATGCAATTCAACATTGACACCAAGAAATAAAGAGCATTACCCAGATTGAACTTCACAGTTGATTTGGGGGCTAATCTCATTTTGGGTTGTTGAGGTTTCTCGAGCTGGATCATCAGTGTCGAAACCAAGTGATTGATCGTTATTCGAGCTAGAAAACACCAAAAACCCTCTTGATTCTCGAATTGGATGTGAATTTGAAGTAAAGCGAGAGAGTTTCAGGTGGGTTTGGGGAAACGAAAGGGGATGGGTTCGGTGAGGAAGAGACGGTGGAATCGGAGAACAACAGAGACTGGTGGTCGCTGCCATTGCAACGACACAGAATCGAAGTTGGGAAATTGCAGAGAGAGAGAGAGAGAGAGGTGTGTGTTTCGGCGACATAGCTGTGCTCGTGTTTCTTCTTCCTCCACGTCACCACCCAAACATGGCATTGCATGCACTCTCACATTAACAACCACAAAAACTAATTCCCAACATTTTAAATTAAGGGTGAATACAAATGATAATTACACTTAAAAATACTCAATTATACACGTTTTGAAGTTTACTGTTGTAATTTTTAAAAGAATTTCACAAATATTTATTTTTAAATAATATTTAATGTAACTTTCGTTAAATTTAACTTTAACAACAATATGATGTAAATATCCAAAATATTCTCGATGTATAATAGAAAAAAGATATAATTATTTAATAAATATAAAATAATTCTTTTATCTTTCATTTAATAGCAAATTTAACATCTAAGTCAAGGGTGGCGTAATCTATTCAAATAAACACAATAAAAAATTAAAATACTTTGTAAAATTATAACTTTACATTTTCTCTCTCAACTCAAATCATAATTAAAACATAGAACAGAGCATTACATTTATGGTAACAATTCAATTAATTCTCAGT
>JAYMTP010006042.1:0-12560 GCA_036897365.1 Geranium brycei | reverse complement strand
TTTTTTTACAAAAACAAAGAATAAAAAAAATTAATACTAAAATATTATGAGTGATTAATCAATAACCATGGTGCTAAAACCTAGCACCCATAATTATGAGTGATTAATCAATAACCATGGTGCTAAAACCAAAAGTCATCAATATCAATACACAAATATGAGGAGCACAAAAAAAATGAAAAACCCTAAATCTGTTAGGGTTGAAGTCATGAACTGCTCGAATCTCTCTCAAAAGTGTTTTCTGTTGATGCTTGGATGATCCTTGTGTCATAGTATTCCCTCAACGACCTTGAAACTTTTCTCAAAGCATCCAACATACTCTGGGAACCAATCTGTCAAAAAATAGGTCAAAAATCAAATTTTAAAGCTTAAATCTGAAAATAGTGTTGAATCAATTTGAAAATTAACGTTTCCTTCAATCAACATGCAAATAAGAGAATTTTTGCCACTATCTCGAAAATATTGGTCGCGTGCAATGTATGTAACGCATTTTTCATAATTTTCATCACGGAGCTGCCTTAATTGTCACATATTCGGACCTGGAGTACCTGTAAAATAAAAAAAAATAAAGTTAGAATACTAAATTTGGAAAGTGTGGAACACTAACAAAATGATACGTGTTTATCCCTTGTTAATAATGTCCATAATAATGTTATAGAGGGCAACAATTCAACAAATTGAGATACTTAATTTGAAAATGGGTATAACGATACATAATTATTATCCCTTTTTAATACTAGACTACAATTCAACAAGATGGCATGGCAGACACACGACGACCTCCAGATATGGGTCAACTAACTGATTCGTCTTTGTTGATTTGGCGGGGTAAGTCAATGCTTCTCTTCTATCTGATCATCATCATCATCATCACCTTATCCTTATCTTTTTAACCAAACAAACATGGCGAAATGCTTCGACCCGAAAACCGGAATCTACACTTCGCCACGATCTCCGGTCCACTTCCCCTCCGACCCAAACCTCTCACTCGTCTCTTTCCTCTTCCAGAACTCGTCCTCTTTCCCTCACGCCGACCTCGCGCTCGTCGATTCCGATTCCGGCGAAACCCTAACCTTCCACCACCTCAAAATCCAAGTCTCCAAGCTCGCCCACGCCTTGCTCCGTCTCAACATCACCATAAACGATGTCGTCCTCATCTTCGCTCCCAACTCCATCCGCTTCCCCGTCTGCTTCCTCGCCGTCACCGCCATCGGAGCCGTCGCCACCACCTGCAACCCCGCCTACACCTTTCCGGAGCTTTCAAAGCAAGTCAAGGATTGCGATCCCAAACTCGTCGTCACTGTCCCCGAGCTCTGGCACCAGATCGAGAAGCTCAATTTGCCTACGCTCATGTTGAAATCTCCGGATTCGGGAAGCTTCGCGAAACAGTCCATCGGATCCAGAGTTTTTGATTATTCCGATTTGATCAAGATGTCGGAGGGAATTTCCGAATTGCCGGCGAGTAATGTGCGGCAGAGTGATGTGGCGGCGCTGTTTTACTCCTCCGGCACCACCGGCCTGAGCAAGGGGGTGGTACTCACGCACAGGAACTTTATTGCGGCGTCGCTGATGGTGACCGCCGATCAGGACCTGCACGGGGAGGTTAACAATGTGGCTTTGTGCTTTTTGCCTATGTTCCATATATTCGGGTTGGCGGTTGTGGTGTATGCGCAGCTCCGGCGAGGCAACTCCGTGGTGTCAATGGCCAAGTTCGAGCTGGAGAGGTTTTTGAGGTGTGTGGAGAAATATAGGGTGACTCACTTGTATGTTGTTCCTCCGGTCATGATAGCTCTGGCCAAACAGAGTTTGGTGAAGAGTTTTGACCTTTCGTCGGTGAAGCTCTTGGTCTCCGGCGCAGCTCCACTGGGGAAAGACCTGATGGACGAGTGTGCTGTGAATTTGCCCGGAGTTGATATCATTCAGGTACCGTATTGAGTTAGAAATCGCAGTTTTAATTTAATAATGTTGCTAATTACAAATTGATTAGTCAATGCCTCCTTAAGAAAAAGCATGAAATTTAATACACTGATCCTGATTAGAAGGGGGACCAGAGAGAACATGGAGGACTAAGACTTCATCTACACAATCCACTTGTTACGAACTTACTATTTAGTGCATATAATTATGCCTATATATTTGATAGCATTTAATGTTAATCTTCTTTGATGTATCTCAAATTAAATGCACACAGGCTCGCCACAGAAGTGTAGACTGTAGTGTATTTTACATAAGAAGTTTCAAATATGAGAAATACAATCTTTTTAATTTCTGTTTTTTTGTTTGAAGATTTAAGTCTTAATTTTTCCTGTTGGTGTGGTAGTGGTAGGTTTTCTTTTCATAGGGTGATAAATGAGGCAACTCTGTTCTGATTGCAACAGTGACATTAGTACTGGAGGTGGTAGGTTTTACAAGCTTAATCATATAGTGGACATGGAGTATCAGACTATCAGTCATGTAGAGTAGTTAAAGAATCGGATGAATATTGGAGGATGCTGACTCTAGTTTTTGTTTCTTGTGGAATTATCGTCATGTCAATTCTGTATAATAATTTGACAGTCACAATGTCTTCTGGCAGGGATATGGTATGTCAGAAACTTGTGGAATTATTTCTGTGGAGAATCCGTATGTCGGATCCTGCCCTTCTGGTTCAACTGGAACACTAGTTCCAGGAGTTGAAGCCCAAATAATTAATGTAGATACATTCAAACCCCTTCCGCACAAGCACAAAGGAGAAATATGGCTTCGAGGACCGAACATGATGCAAGGTAGATATAAGATTGCATGTTGTTTCTATGATGCTCACTTTTGTTTCCTTTCCTGAATGATGATACATGCTAAAACAGAAGAAAACAAAAATTAAACCCATTATATTTAAGAATCAATATTGAATACTTCCTTGTTTCTTAGTTCACTTCCTTCTGTTACTTTGTTTAAATACATGGAGCATGAGTTTGAGTGTATATTACAATATTGTGAATTTGAAAGCCTTTATGGCCATGAGAGCATTTATTTGGTAGCAAATTTGGAACAAATCACTGAACTATTAGCGATCCATTTTGAGGTTAACAGTGTTGATACATCTTCATCACACCCGTCATTTATTGGCTGTTTTATTTATGCTGATTTTATAATCGGTGAGAGTTTTCGATTTGTTCATTATCATTGATTCCTTTTGTACAAACTTTTCTTTCAATTTTACAATATTTTGAGCCATTCGTATGAAGTTCTACTGGACGGGTGCCAACCTAATTGGGATGCAGACTGTTTTTCCCCTTCCTGCCTCCATTTTTAATTTTTTTTAAATGATCCATTTTGTCAGTTCAATGTTTTAGAACCTTCCTTGTTTAGTTCTATCTAATATTCATTTCCTTATTGCTCTTTTCACATCTCACACTGTGGCTGCATGCAGACTGATAATGAGAATTCACTAGTTAGGACTTCATGGTCGCATCTTCTTATTTTCTTTCTGATTTCATAGCATGATTCGGGAATGGTTTATAAAAATTCCAGGTTACTTAAACAATCCACAAGCAACAAAATTAACTATAGATGAGCAAGGATGGGTACACACGGGAGATCTTGGATATTTTAATGAAGAAGGGCTACTATTTGTTGTGGATCGCTTAAAAGAGCTTATCAAGTGCTATGGTTTTCAGGTGAATTATTGTTATACACTTTGGCCTATTTTGGGATTTATGGATGTAAGTGCAAACATGTCACATGATTTTGCCTTATGAAAAAATATATCAGGTATCCATGGCAGTGCAATGCTGGTTTATGAATTATTGCAGTAACTAGAGAAGCTATTTCTTGATCACATTTTATCAGTTTTTAGTTGCCTATTATCATATGATGACAAGAAATTACAGCATAACCATTACACTAGCCCCTGACCCCACACCTGTTCCTAAGCAGGTTGCCCATTAGGATTCAAACCAGGGTCTCAAACAAGATTGAACTTATCTATTGTTGACCAACTGAGTTAGCCCTAGTGGGTGGTTTCATCAGTTATTTGATTTCCCATAAACCCTTTTTTTTCTCCTTAAAACTGCCTGAAAGATATGAGGTATTGTCAGTCTATAAATGAGGCAACTCTGTTTTGATTGCAGCAGTGAGACATTATCCTTAGCTATAGTTCATATTTCAAGTGGTCCTCAATTATTATATGGTGCTTTATGTAAGTGTATCGTTTTTTGTCAAACTAACCCAACCATACCTATTTTAATCCTTACCTTGAGTTTTGCTTCAATATTTACAATGCTGTTCTGAGTTAGGATGCAACCAATGTTGGATATACGCCGCATAGAAACACTTCATTAGTGATCCTCTGTTGGAAAGCTAAGTCTGATATGTTTGTTCGGCTGTTCATCAGGTGGCACCAGCCGAGCTTGAGGCACTTCTGCTTTCTCATCCTGAAATATTAGATGCTGTTGTTGTCGGGTATGCAGGAGTTGTATATTCTCTTCCAACGACCCTCGCCTACTTTTGTAGCCTTATCTATTAGAAGATCTTACAAATATCAATTGTTCTTCAATGTAGATGCCCTGATGCTAAAGCTGGTGAGGTACCAGTTGCACATGTTGTACGCTCACCTAACAGCTCCCTAACTGAAGAAGATGTTCAAAAATTTATAGCAATGCAGGTTAGTGATATGCATAATCTCAAAGAATAAAATTGGTGTTGAATTGCCTCTCAAATATTATTGATCTGGATCTATCAGGAATCCAGGATGGGCTTTTGTGTAACACTCATACACATAGACGAGTAGAATTAATTAGTTGCTTTCTGGAAACCATTGTCTCGGTCTACCATAAAACCTTAGTAATTCAGAAAATCTCGCCCTGTGAAATATGAAATGTGGCTTACCAATTAAATGATTGGTTTTCTTTTGCCATCTGCAGGTTGCGCCATATAAAAGACTAAGGAGAGTTACTTTTATCGTCAGCGTTCCTAAGTCGGCTGCTGGAAAGATTTTAAGAAGAGAGCTCACCGACAAATGTCGGTCCAAGATATAATTATATTTAATGAATAAGAAATCAATGTGATTATGTTGAAGAATTTCATGGTTACACAGTTTACTGATTTAATAGAAGGGGAAAGGGGTAGTCGTAAACTTGTAAAGGACCTAATGGCTTTGAGCAACATTGACAACTCTGGATTGGGCTGCTTTGGTTGGCTGGGCCATCGACCCTTTATTATAGATTCCAGTTTCCAAATTAGACTATCATATTTAGTGGGTATTGATTGGTCCCATTGTGAAATGTTAGTGGCTTCTGCACTATCCTCACATGGAGGTAAATTTCACTAGTTAGAGGATAATGTTTTCAGAACAGTCCCTACAGCTTGCACTTTGTTCCAATTTAATCTCTAAACTATGTTCTGTTCCATTTAATAAGCGTGCCATTTTGTTCCAATTAAGTCTCTATCATTCTTTGTTCCAACTATCCAAAATAGTTTCAATATAGTGCATGTGTTGTTGCACTCACGAGGATTAAATTGGAACAAGATGACATGGTTGGAGGACTAAATTAGAACGAAGTGCATGTTTGAGGGACTGTTTTGGAACATTCTCCGTAATTTGGACTGGAAAGAACAAACATATGTGGGTTTGATAGCTGTCTTCATGAATTTTATGTCATTCTCAGCTGTGAATGTGGTCACTTCACTGTTATTATAGGTTTGTCAATTCAATGTTTCTCCTTTTCAGCTACAATTCCATTACCAGTACAGTGAAATACATCAAGAGAACCAAAACATATTGGTGATAGGTCTTGAAAAGTTAAATGTACACATGTTATGTTAGGTGCAATTGCAAAGCTGGTTCCCAAGGCTTTAGGGTGCACATGTAGGACAGGTTCCTAGAGGCCTTAAATATATATACATGTAGGCAGAGTGAACACTAAGCTTCCTTCTCTTCAAGACTTGGACGTATTGTGAGATGTTATTGTCATTTGCCATTGCTGCGCAACAGATTCAATAATTCATATGCACATGTTTGCCCCATCAACATGCAAATGCAATAAACTCGAGGACTTTGCGACCTCTCTACATATTCATAATCATGGCCCTATCTTCTCGCCTTTTGAATCATTGCTTTCCAACTAACTTGATTTGATCCATCTTTTTACTCTGAGGCCTGTGGCTTCTGTGCATTTTTAGATTATTGTGTATACACACATACATGTCAACTGTTGTGATCTGGAAGTTCAGTTTCTATGGGGTTTCTTACATAAATCTTTTGTGATTGCTTCTTCTTTACAGTTTCTGCTACCAACTTCAGATCAGTACTATTACTTGATTGTTTATTACTTATATTTGTTAAAACTCCATCCACCTTAGAGGTACTCATAAAGTGGGGATCACATAATGTCTATCAAATAATGAAATGATCCACATCTGCTAATTAGATTGAGAGGATCTATATCACATGGAATCTACAAGTAGAATTGACATATGAATTTTTAGCTCATGAGATGTACGTCGAATATGGACCACCCAACGATATCATGTTCAAACCTGATAGCAAAATATATGACCCTCAACGTGATTTGCACTCTTACATCCAAAATATATAAATCATTGTCACAATTTGATAGATACCTTGGAACCTTAGCATGAACTCTTTAGGTGGCATTAGCCTACTTTGTCTTCAGTTGCTTTCCAGAATGGCTCACAGGGTATGAGATTGAAGGAAGGTTGATGATGTTTTGGTTGATAAACTTATGAAATAATTGACCAATGTTTTAAAATCTTCGACTTGTTTAATTAATTCTTTATAATGCTCAGTTCCCGGTCAGTCATTAGAAAATCCTCTCAAATCGACTAGTTCTTAATATTTTTTAGAACACGGCGAGTAACAGATGTAGCATGGCCCATATCGCATTGCCAATTACACGAAACCGATAAAATTACTTCGTTGAGTTGGGTGTACAAGTTGTACGGGGATGTGATATGCCTGCCCCAGTGCCCCATGAGATGTGTCTCCTTGCAATTGTGTCCTCATCAAAACATCGTTCTCACGTTAATACTTTTCTTTTGATTCTTTCTTTTTTCTGTGGATGGTCTATGGTTTATGCTTGCCACATGCTCTTGTTTTCCATTGAGGTTGCAACCCCACTATGCCTAATATTTACTGTTTAACAGAATATAATTGCACTTCCTCTTCCAACCATCTTAAATCAATAGTGTAATGTTAGAGTCTCGCTCGCCCTTAAATGATCAGATATTTTTGGCGGATCATTCCAATTAGGTTTTTGAACATGTTTCCGAATTTAATATTTATGTAACATACACTCTCACATGCAACCTGCACATGAGTAGACACCCGATGATGACTGGCCAATGCTCGTGTACATTATCTTTGTTTCACGAGCAACTTGCACGAGATGAGACATAGTTCGTGTATTATCCGAATTTAATATTTATGTAACATACACTCTCACATGCATCTTGCACATGAGTGGACACCCGACTAGGCAATGTTTGTATGTTATCTTTGTTTCACGAGTAACTTGCATGAGATGATACATTACATAGTTCGTATGTTATATGTGTGACTGGCCAAATCAATGTTCCATCTGTTATATGTGCAACTACCCCGTCAGGACTCGAACAAGCTTATGAATTTCCGTTTTGAGCACATTCATCTATGTTAAAAGGGAGTAACAACAACATTGTAAGATTAACTTTTGTAAAGGGTCATCTCAAATCCATGAATACAAAGCCTAAAACATTATGATTGAACCGTCAAAACCAAAGCACGCTTGGTTGTGAAAGAGGAGCAAATAAAAGAGGGCCTTTATCCTAATAACCAGACATGTATAGGTGAGCCTCCATGAATCCTCAGGTGGGGTGCTTTCACAAAAGGGAAAGCAATTTGAAAAATCAAAAGCCATGAAAGAGAGGAGAAGAGAGAAGAAGGATCAAATGAAGAAGAAGAAAAGGGAAAGGGAGAAATAATTGAGGTCCAAAAGAGAGAATTCAAATATACATAAAAATAAGAAAAGGAGAGAGAGAGAGAGAGAGAGAGATCATTGAAAGGGACAAAAAGAGAGGCAATGGGAGAGAGATAGGGAAGTGGTAGAGCACACATATGAATACACATGCAAATGATCACACACTACACTTACACAAACACAAGAAGTAGTGCAAAATGGAGAAGAAGGCACACACATGGGAACCAACTCCCACTATGGAACAAATAATTTAGCATCATTAAGAAGCCACACACCACTCCATTTTTGTCATTTCCCACTAAAGGTCAACTTTCATCACTACCACCACAACCACAATCCCTACCCCGAACACAACCCCATTTCCTCCATTCATTTCCCACTACCATTATTACCCTCCCATTTCCTTTCCTTCTCATTATTCTGTCCCTCACCTAGCAACACCCAAAACATTTATATGAGATTCTAAATCAAATTTTATCATGAATTCAAATATGTGTCATTGTACTCAAATTTTGTTGTTAAACTTCATTGTCATTGAACTCACATTTCACTCATATAATTATTACATTTTATGATGTACAGTAGTTAAAAGTGATACATGTGTTGTACTGAATTATGTAAATAACTCGTGAAAAGAATAATCAGCTAAGATCTAACATAATGATCCAATATTTCACCTACCTAGAATCCCATAGATAGGGCTTTCATGTTGTTGGAATTTTGCCCACAAAAATCCTTTCTTACCCCTAAAATTATCCGCTCCTATGTGCCTAAGATCTTGAATTATTTCACATTTGCTAGCAAACAAAAGCAATCCCTATTTCTATCACACTATGAGGCTGACTTAATTGAAGCTACCAAATTGCTTCTAATTATTTTATGAAAAAACTCTCACGAACCTAGATTTATTTGATCAAGTAGCCAAATAATTAAATCTTTAATACAACGATTTTGTTCTAAAACTAATATTTAATTGAAAAAGAATCTCTTGCTTAGACTATAAATTGAGATTTTACTACTAGCTATCCATCAATTTCTTCATAGTTGAGGGAGCACAAAAAAGTTGACTTAGTAGTTGACATTAAGCATCCATCAATTATAAACATGAAGGGAGGGGACAAACATATTTACCTAATCTACCTAACCATTTGGGACACATTCATCTGCCCCTGCCTAATAACAATCCCATGAAATTGATCTCCAATTCTCTTTTTGTTTTCTTGAGGCGAAATGGTAGAACGTGATTGACCTTTGTAGAATGTGTAGTGTGAAATGATAAAACGTGATTGACCTGATAGAACCTTGAAAATGTCCGATGTAGAACCTTGATGACATGTGTAGCGCGCTGGGACAACGCACGTTCAGATCTTCAACGTTCCAACGGTTGTACAACGTTTGTACGTTCTACAGTCGTTTGTACTGGAGTGCATCCCTAATTATTTATAAATTATCCTTAAATTTGCTGGTAGTCTAAAATATTTAGAGACCTTTGTTCTTACAAAAGAATGTGACATGACATCGTAATAATTTAACAGGTTTTATTAGGAGAAATGTAGAATATGTATGACTTGAACTCTTATTATGAAGCAACTTTACTAACTCAGTCGAGAAAGTGGAGAGATTTTGGAAGTTGATAATTGAATCCAAACAAGATAAAAAATACATAGGTAATGGATTTAACCATTATAATACAAGAATATATGGTCGAATCATGTAATAAAAGACAAAAGAGGTAATTAATACGACACGACGAAGAAAACAAAGTTCAAACAACTTAAAGAGAAGTAGACCTCCCCCTAATATGCTAATCTTTCATAGGTTTATCCTAATAAACACATTAAGGGCAGGTTTAAGATGTAAATTATTAATTAAGAAAAATGCTACAAATAGAGAGCTTTAACACTTGTGCAAATAATCGAAAGACTTTATATAAATGGTAGTTTTAAATTCAACAAACTTAACTTACAAAATTGAATTTTTAGTCATAGAGTTAGTTTGGTATATATGACCAAGTTCTACAGGGTAACAGAATGGGCTTGTTTGGGCATATGATAGCGAGCCTCGCCTTCTCATAATTATGGTCCTTATAAGCTCTGTCGAATTACGATCTGCGTGAAGGGGAGAAAACTAAAGGGAAGTGTTGGGAATATATAAACTCACACAGAAAGAATTAAAAAAAAGTGTGTATATAAATAAGTATGAACAACCTCAACTAATGAGGTTGACATTTTAGCTGTGAAGTATGACCCGATATATGATCCAGTTTTACATTGTATTAGAGTGGGCCGGTTTGGGCTTGTGTTGGTGGGCCTCGCCTTCCTGTGGCTCTACTTCCCCGTAAGCCCTATTGATACGGGTGCATCAATTCTGCATTTCGCGGTGTATATTGCAAATAATTCATTCATTCATTGTATCTCTTTCATTCATGTACAATGATTGTACACACTAAAAGCAATTTGGTTTATTCTACCCTTTAGCGTTGTATTTTATCGATTCTAGTGTTATTATGTCTTCATGGTATTTTTAGTGCTAGTGTGCAGGTTCGGAGTTGAAAATGGTATTTCGGTATTTTCACGGTATATACTGAAATTATATACCAAATTGAAGAAAATTCGAAAATCTACAACTTTGCAGAAGAAAGTTTCGGTAAATTACAACGTTTGGGGCATGTCACGACCCCGTGGGTAAATCTTAATCATAATAGGAAAATTGAGCAAAAAAATTGAAAAAGCAAATTATGAAGCCAAGGTGAATCTTTTAGAAGACCTAGATTTTGCATACAATCTACGTTTTGGGCCCATAATATATCAACACGAACGGTTTTGAAAGATCTACAACTTGGAGAAGAAGTCATCGATCAAATCTATCATGTGCGTCAAAAACGTGGACTCCAAAGGCTTTACAAATTTTCCTATTCTTTTCTATAAATACCTAGCTGAGTTTAGGGTTTAGTAAGAAAGATTCTTAGACGAAACCACACAGAAATGTGTGACTTTGAGAGTAGAAGACGGCTACACAGCTTAGAGAGGAGTTTGAGCATCCGCTAAAGACTATCTTTGCGTGATAGGATCGAGGATATTGAAGGCCAATACGCAATTCGACAGAATTAGATCTGACTGACGAGATTCCACCCATCAAGGTTCTAGGTTTTCATCGTTCTATGTTTTCTCTTAAATTTGTTTATTTACTTCGAATATTCATGAATTGTAGCTCCAAGATTATGGGCTAAAACCCGTAATGAGTGCTAGGATTTGTATATTGAACTTTTACGCATGAATGACTGTGGATATGATTTTATAAGTAATTGTATGTTGTTGATGAGTTCGAGAGGATAAGTGGATACTGACAAGTAGATTCACAGGGGGTTCAACTCTTCAGAACCCTCATCCTGTGATTATCGATCTCTTTGCATTAGACACGTCGACTCTAGATTGGCTCCAATACGGAGAGGTGGGGTCAGTATTTATGCAACATAGGATATTATTAAATTGCATGATTGTTTTATCTATATCTATTGAATGTTAATTCGCATGTTTCCAAGCACCCTTGGTGCCTTTCTCTTATTGATTTAATCTCAAATTCATATTTACATTATACAGTTATTTTCACCACATTCCTAAAATATTCTTAATTAATTGAGTATTTTAATTTCTGCATAGATAATCTTAATTGAGTTGTGATTGATCCATGTTTGGCCCTTGTGGATTTGACCATATGCTTACCAGGTTTATTACTTTTAACGACATCGTGCATTTGCACGTATTCGTGAGCCCGTGGACCACTGTCTACGAGTCCAACACCTATCGAATTATAACCCGCGTGAGGGAAAGAAAACTCACATGAAGAAGACACATCTTATTATGGCCCACGTGAGGGGAAGTGTGTTAGACTCCCTACCTCTCTCTTTCACGGTCGACACGAAGCTTGACAATTCTCCATGATTCCTTCTTCTGATATCTTCCCCGAGAATCAAGTTCCTTACTACTTCGAATATTAATTTAGTAGTTCTACTTGAGCTACTAACAATTGTTACAGTTTCCGACCAACTTTCAGGCAACGAAGATAGCAACAAGAAGGTTTGTACCTCATCATCGAATTTAATACTCACTGACACTAATCTTGATAGTATCGTATTAAATCCGTTCACAAGATTAGTAACACTAGTAATCTCACTCATCTTCGTATTAATCAATTGACGAATCAAATATACCTTATTAGATTCAGATGACTTTTTATACATATTTGATAACACGTTAATGAGTTCGTAAGTAGTCTTCTCTTTCATGACGTTGTATGCAACATTCTTTGACAATGTCAATCTCACCACCTAGAATATGTCGATCTAGCAACGCCCAATCGCTCGGATTTATCTTATCTGGTTTGGTATCTAACAAAGGTTCGTGTAGCTTGTTCTGGACATCTGGTATAAATAGTCCTCTATTTACGTCTTCCATAATCCACAATCCCTTTCGTCGAACATGTCGATTCAAACTTTTCATTCTTCTGTCATTGCTCTCACTTGCCACGAACTTGACTCGGATACCCGTTGTTGGGGAGAACCTGAATCTTTACCAAGTAGGATCATCCATAAGAAAGCTCATATAT
>JAYMTP010006041.1:0-12561 GCA_036897365.1 Geranium brycei | reverse complement strand
GCCATCACCGCTGACCCGAACTTTACGGCGGCTTTAGCCGCTGCCATATCGTCAATAATCAGCGGGAACCACCCAAACAACGGCTCCTCCGGCGCCGGAGCCACGAACAACTCACCGAGCAATCAACAATAAGAGTAGTAGTGATGATCGAAACATTGGTTTAATTCGTTTTATTTTCCAACAATTAATGTTGTCCTTTTGATCATGTTCATAATCTTGTCGGAGACGTGGGAGAGGGTACTTAGAAAAAAGTATCATTTCATTCTTTATTCTTTTCTCTTCAATTGTTTCAGTTCTTGAATAATTTTTTGTTATTCAAACTTTTCGGTAAATACAAGAGAGAAAAATGGAGACAAAGTTATTAGTACCAATAATTATTGTATTTTTTTTAATTATGTGTTACGTATTTGTTTTTTGTTTTAATGTCCGGTGATTCGTATCTTCAACTCTCCTCGGTAATGAACAGAGAAATTACAAAAAAAACAATATTTTGATTCGTTTTCTTTCGCTCTCAAACTCCGAGACAATCTTGAAAATAACGAAAAAGACAGGGTACATTAAATACGAGAATTAGGCGTATTATTGACAAAACTATATGTATTATTATATTTATGATAAAATTAAATGTGGGGGTCAAGAAACTCGGCTATCGTTGTTTGACACGTAATAGTAATGAAGAGAACCTGACACAGTGGACTTCAAGGAGACTTCGCGGCAACTACGCGTGCGTGTGAACGTGGCTCTGAGCATAATATAGGAAAATTGCAAAACCTACTAGTATGTTATTTTAGTTTTGTAGAAACTATTCATGTAATTTTTGTAAAAACTTTTTGTTCACTCTATATTTATTTACATCTTTTAGTTTATAAACTTATAGAAACTCTTCATATATTATTGTACTTTTAGAGAAAATCTCCATAAACAATGCATTTTTTGCACAATCAAAATAATACACGTATAAAATCGAAATATTAATTATCCTACATGAAAATAAATATTAAAAATAATTATATTTTTAATACAATCAAAATATTTGTTTTTATTATTTTAATATAAGATGATTTATATTTTGATTGTATATGTATATTATTTTTATTATGTAAAAAATGTATTATTAGCCGAGAATCTGTACAAAATTACAATAATGTATGAAGAGTTTTTACAATTTTATATATAAAGTGGTGAGGGTATTTTTGAAGTTATGTAAATATTTCAAGAAGTTTAACGGTGTAAAAAAGATAAAGTAAACGAAAAAAATTTTTTTTGGTAAAGAAATAGAACAGACTGAGAGTTTATGAGAGTTTTTGCAATTTTTATTTGAAGATAAACAATTTGTTCATGTAAAGGTCTGTTTGGAGACTCTGATACGTTTTGTTGACTTTCCTCGGGCCTGCATTGACTTCACGTCTCTTGCCAAACAGTCGCGCAATGAGATTGTATTATTGGGAAACGTGAAATCGAAATGGGACGTGGAAGTGTGTGGGCCGCATCATCGTACCTCATCCACCGTACAAGGATCTTCTCTTTTTTCTTAACCTACGGTTACGTTGTCGTGTTGCGAAACGCCACATGCTTGCATGTGTTTCTGCAACAACCCGTTTTCATTTGTCCACTAATTAAGGTTTCTCACTGAAAATGTTTGGTTAGCGCACAGATTTTCAAATGGTTGGTGAGTCCAATGAAACGTCTTGAATTTTTGTGTAGTGTGTGTCTTGAATTCGCGTATATGTGGAAAGATAGAATAGCTGACCAACCCTGGAGTGTGTAGGAAATGAAATTAGTCAGATAGATGGCTCACACGAATGAAAATGAGTTAGGCAGGTTTATGTTGAGCGCAACTCTATTAAACTCAAATTCTTTACTTTATAGTTATGCCTAATATTATTTTTTTTATCTACGGTCAGTATGACAACGAGATGACTTTGGAATGATTTTACTGATTTTCTCACCGTCACCACGGGAATATTCGCCTCTAAAATATGTAATTAATTAATTAACAAATTTATGCATATAATATTATACATTTTTAATGACATATATTCATTTTAAATTAAAAACAAAAGTAATATCTATGTATTTTAATGTACCTGATACGAGGTGGGATGAGAATGAGTTATCCCTGAAAAAAAGTTCCGGTGAAAATATCCACTGCGCGCCCAGCGTGTAATCGGTAAATTTGAAGAGTTCTGTTCCAACTGTGGCGAGGACATCAGGTCCCCAATCAAGTTCGGCTGTGTTTTGTTATCCTTAGCGGGCACACCATGTGCCGAGTTACACACACTACTAAACTAAACTATATCACATGAATTTGTTAATCACCTAATTATATGTCAATAGTATTCTAGTGAGAACTACCGGAAACGTGAGAATCATGAGAATTAATATGAGAGTGCCATGTGACAGGGGCGTCGGATTCTATACTAATTTTCACGGTGCTCACAAAATAAAATAGGTTCTCACCAAATTTCTCCTCTACCAATATGAACCTCCACTCGGTGCGTCGAGCTTGTATTAGAGTTGGATTGTGAACAAGTTGCACCCCCACAGCCACAGGCTAAAAACCCATGTCACATAGATTATTCCACTAATTTATATATGGACTGACTTCACACACAATTTAAGTATACTACTTGGGCTATTCTTGTGTAAGTGTCGTGACCCAGTGGACACCTTAATCCAGGCCCATGAATAGTTCCTCGATTTCAATTGTCCTTACTGGGCTTTAGTTCTTTGAAGTATGGGCTTGCTCCGAGGGGGGCTTTGCTTCTAATTTACGCTCAGCCAGTTGCCTCCACCTCGTCTATCCAAAATTCAAAATTTTACTCTCGAAACGACAACTAACTCGAATAAAACGACAGTCACACTTTTCTCACACATTAGCTACCTTGGCGCGTCCTTTTCCCATTTCGCCCTGATTGATTCCCTCTATCAGCAGGTGATGTACACTCTCCTACGCTACGCCGCGATGCGCCAGATTCGCTTCCCCCTCGCTGCAACGTGTCAATCAACGATGCTAGGAATCACGAGATATGTGATCGAAGTGGGCCCGCGGGTCAACACAATTGCGACTTGGGTCTCTCTATATATTCTCGTTTTTGCTGTATTTCTTCTTCAGCTTCACCACATTTCTTCTTCACCTTTCTTCTCCGATCTCTGTGAGTCTCCTTTTTCTCTTCTTCGTTAATTTGACTTCTCTGCTATTTCTTATTCGCGCGTTAATTTTACTGATTTTTGCTTTGCATGAATGATCGGTGAGTTTCAGTGACTCTGTAAGACCCTGTTTGGTTAGCTCGTTGAATTTGAAATGTGTAACTACTAATTAACACCCAATCCTGCTCAAATTCCTCGTGGATTGTTTCGGTTTCACAATTTCATCCAAGCAATCCTTATTTCACATCCATGCATTGGGAATTTGGGAACACAGTGCTACTTGTTTGATTTTTGTTTCTTTCTACAATGTCTCCAATCTCCTCTCTTGTGCATGTGACAGCGGTTGATTGAAGATCTTCAAGCAAATCATTTTTCTTGATTTGTGGTTGTGGTGTGATTGTGTGTGATGAACTTTGATGGATGATGCTTCTTTTATCATTTTACATCAAAATGAAGGGGTGGTTCAGTCTATATGTATGAGTTTGAGCTTTTAGGTGGTTCAGTCTTTTAACATGTCATAAGAGCTCTTTGTCTTTGATCTGCATCGTGGAAAGAATTTGAAGTAAAATAGTGTATAGAAAGGGTTGGAACAAACCCAACTAGTAAGATTGACGTTTTAGTTGTAGAGCCCGACAATATATATATGACCCAGTTTTATACACAGTCTAACGGTCCATCTGTTGTTTCATGTGTATTTATCAATTTCGTGTGGAATCGTGAATGTTCTGAGCAATTCCATAATGTGTTTATAGGTGATCATGGGAAGTGCATCCAGAGCTTCTATCTTGTGTCTATTCCTTTCATCACTCTTCTTTTCTTTGGTCTCTCCCATTTCAAACAATGAGTTGCCTAGGATTGGACTGAAGAAACTGAAATTGGATCCGAATAACCTGCTAGCTGTCCGTCTTGAATCCGAGGATAAAGAGTCTGTTAAAGCTGCTGTCAGGAACTATTTTCTCCATCGGGAACTTGGAGACATCAAGGATGCTGATATTGTTCACTTGAAGAATTACCTTGATGCTCAGTACTATGGTGAGGTTGGCATTGGTACTCCCCCTCAGAAGTTCACTGTGATATTTGATACGGGTAGCGCGGACCTGTGGGTTCCCTCGTCCAAGTGCTATTTCTCGGTAATCCCAAAGTCCGATGTGATATTTGAACTAATCTATATTGCAATTTTACTGAAGGAGACAACTCTTGGTTTTGCATTTTGTTGCAGCTTTCATGTTATTTTCATCCCAAGTACCAGGCAAGCCGATCAAGTACCTACAGGAAAAATGGTTTGTTTTTTGAACCACTTGTGATTTCTTCTATTCACCATTGTCTTTTGAGATCTTATGTATGTTTTAACCATACTCAAATTTGTTGAGCAAACCTTATTTACACGAACTTTTGAACTAGATGCTTTGTTTTATAGTAATTCCCTTTTAGGGGCTCTATGAAATTGCTTGGATTTGTTCGTCTTGTGTATACGGACAAAGTAGGTTCAATCGGCTGTCACTTTGCATAGTAGTAAAGCTACACTGTTCCATAAATTTTACCACGGTTAGCATGATAATATCATGCAACAAGTAGTATTACCAGTCGCAACTCGCAATGCATTAATATGAATGCCAACGTCCATATCTGAATGATGGTATGAAAATTTTGCACTGTCTTTTGTGCAGGAAAATCTGCGGCCATTGAATATGGAACTGGGTCTATTTCCGGTTTCTATAGTAATGACAATGTCAAAGTTGGTAACCTGGTTGTGAAGAATCAGGTAGCCTTTTATTGTACATTTCTTCTTTTTTTTTGGTGAAGAATTTTGTTAGATGTTTCCTGTTAAACATAGTAAATCTTTATCAGGAGTTCATCGAAGCAACCAGAGAGCCTGGTATGACATTTTTGGTGGCCAAGTTTGATGGTATACTAGGCCTTGGTTTTAAAGAGATCTCTGCTGGGAATGCTACTCCAGTGTGGTATGTGTGAAAGGAAACTCACTCACCCTGACCCTGTGCTTAAATAATTATCAGTATTTTGGTAAATGGAGGTTAATTGTGTGGTTTTTAGGTATAACATGATTACGCAAGGTCTCGTTAAAGAACCGGTGTTTTCCTTCTGGCTCAACCGTGATCCAAAGGATGAAGATGGGGGTCAAATTGTGTTTGGTGGGTCCGATCCAAAGCATTACAAGGGAAAGCATACATATGTTCCTGTGACACAGAAAGGCTATTGGGAGGTTAGTCATTTTAACGCCTATTTGATTCGTACTATTTCATATTCTTCACCTATTTTTGTGATTATTTCTGATTAACTTTTTCTAGTTTAAAATGGGTGATGTGCTTATTGATAACAAACCAACTGGTACGATTGCTTTTCCTCATATTATGAGCATATACTTTTGAATGTCCATGTGTTTTGGTTCTGACAAACAATCTGCATTTCAGGATATTGTGCCGGTGGCTGTTCAGCAGTTGCAGATTCTGGAACTTCTTTATTGGCAGGTCCAACGGTGTGTATAAATGCTTAAATTTTATCACGAGTTCAATCACTTCATCATATTCATGTTAGATAATCTGTGATAGTTGAGCAATGAGCTGATATTTGCTTGTGTGGTTATCTGGTTTTTAAAATTTAAAACTTGTGGAAACAGGGAGAAAATAAGATTGAAGTTGATGTTGTCTGGTAACTGGTGCGATATTAAACCCTTGTTGACAACTTGGCCAGTGGTTGTTGATGCAGTTTATTTGTTGTATTCGAATTATTTTCTATTACATTCTCATAATTACTCATTGTTGTGTCTGTATATGGCGTTCATGTGTTTCATTTAATAAGCAGTGTATATGGGTGCTATCTTTCACATAAAACATGAACAGAGGAACATTATCAATGAATAGATAATGAAAATAGGATGGGCAATTGGGCACTGCAGTTACGATAATGTACTAAGTACAAACTCTCTCGGTTCATGTTGTCTTGCAGACTGTGATTGCAATGATAAATAATGCTATTGGAGCTAATGGAGTCGCCAACAAAGAATGCAAAGCAGTTGTTGATCAATACGGAGAATATATTATTGACTTGCTTATAGCTCAGGTAAAGATGGATTTGGACTGGTCTGAACTTCCTCTAATTTTGTCCTTCACCAAAAATTGGGCTGTGATTATTTGATAACCAGCGTGTAATTATATAAGTTCGCAGGATGGGATTATGGGAATGGATTTCTGTTTCATTTTCTTGCTGCTATTTTTAAGCGCTTAAAGTTTCTACATTTAGCATTTATGATGAATCCGTTCTTAGCATTCCTACAAAAAAAGGCCACAGCTGGGCAGAGTTGGCTTGTGGCAATTGATGTTGCCTCGTGCAATGGGCCCGTTACACTATAAGTCTTAACTTATTTTTATTTTTAGCCTTAATATTCACAAACACGAACACATACCCATAATATATACAAACTAAACTCAATTTATCCGGGAATGTCTAATAGTAAATTTTTTTTGTGTGAATTTACTTATATTTTTTTATACAGACACATCCTAAGAAGATATGCTCCCAGATTGGATTGTGCGCCTTTGATGGAACTCGTGGTGTTAGGTGAGGCTAAATAGATGTCTTCTTCAGGAAGTGTTGATGTTTCAATTTAATATGAAATAATCTTTTGTACTTCAAAGCGTTGATCTAGTGATTCACTGGTTTATTTATTTTTTGTAGCATGGGCATCGAGAGTGTTGTGGATGAGAGCCGGCAGAAATCATCTGGTCTTCATCATGGTAATATGTGCTCTGTTTGTGAGACGGCAGTTGTGTGGATGCAGAATCAGCTTATGCAAAATCAGACGATAAAATATGTACTAAATTATGCTGATCGGGTGAGATAAATGTACAACATTACATGTTCATCACGTGTTAAAAGAAATTGCATCTCTTGCTGACTTCTCCTTATTTGCAGCTTTGTAATCGAATGCCTAACTTACTAGGACAATCAGGTGTTGATTGTGGAAGACTTTCTTCCATGCCAAACATTTCTTTTACCATTGGTGGAAAATTTTTTGAACTATCTCCAAACGAGGTATGATGCCATCACATATTGGTCCTTCAGCTAGAGAGTTGGTAGAGTGCCACGCCTGAAAGATGTGAACACCCGCTAACTCACTTAGATAGCAAGTTTGGGCCTCCACCTATCAGCTTAAGCTTTCAGGTGGGATTGGCTTATATCAAGAACGAATAAAAAACTTGCCCAATTGAGTATAAACTAGTAGATGGTAACACACTTATATCACAAACTGTGTATGTTTTTTTTCCTTTCTGAAATATTTTTCTGGGTTTTGCGAACAGTATATACTCAAGGTGGGAGAGGGTGCCGCCGCTCAATGTATTAGTGGGTTTATCGCTATGGACATTCCACCTCCTCGTGGACCTCTCTGGTACCATATCTCATTCATCCTTAATATTTTGTTCAAGTAATCCATGACTTGTATTATATTTTGGTTCTCGTGAATGAAATGTGCGTGATGCAGGATCTTGGGAGATATCTTCATGGGTCGCTACCACACTGTCTTCGACTATGGTAATCTCAGGGTTGGATTCGCCGAGGCGGCATAGAGGTTTTACATGTACACCTCTTGAATACTTCATGCCAGTTAATCCCTATTCACTGTTAGTAAAGCCTGCGCATGTTCTTACTAAACTTGTACTGCAGATTTGGATATTAACAATTTGCTATAATTTACTTCAAAGTTGAAATACAATGTGAACTTGCATTATGCTGTCTCTTTCCCAAATTTGCATCGGGAATTTAGGAACCCACACCACACTTAATGAATACAAGTTTTCCCCTTTTGCGGGCAATAGGGGAGGGCACGGCCCTATCCCGAAAAATCTAGCGAGGAAATCTATGGACCCGTAGGATTGGGCGAAAGAGGAGATAGGTACACTAGAAAGGTTGATGCTATAGAAAGGCCTTATAATAATTAGATTGGCTTCATTTATGCTGAATTAGGCAATGAGAAAGGGGATGGTAGGGTTGGTAGAGTGAGTGAGTTGTTAAGTGATGTTGGCAGAGTTTTTAATGAGTCCAGTTTTATTGCACCCTATCAATTAGTACATAACTACTAATAAATAATAATAACATTCGGAGCTCGAAATAAGTTATAGTAGGAAGTGAAAATAATGAGCCCAACTCTGGAACTGAAGAATTTAAGGTTTGCCCAGTAAATGGTTAGGCCAAAGGCTCAACTTACAACTTGCCATTTATGTCTCTCATTTATGCCCAGTATTACTGTACATATACATATAGTAGAGGAATTGGGGTTTTAATTAAATTTGGGTGCATAACTGTAGAGAGAGAGAGAGCAATGAGGATCATCTGTTATTGCGGCCTTATTTATGGGATGGGTATAGTTGAATTTTCTGGTGAGCCATAAAAATACCAATTTTTTAGCACAATGAATTCATTTCAACCTCTTGAATAGCTCAGCTAAGTTAATAGTTAATACTAGTAAATTGAGTTGAATGTAGTTTTCAGAATATTAAAACCTTGTCTAGTCAAGTTGCTAGGTAGTAATAATAATAGCTGCTTATTAAACACTCTCAACTTAGTTTTTTGGAGGTTTGTTATACAGTATTGAATCCCCACTAGGCTGATACTCCAGAAATGGTAAACAGATAAAAAGAGGGAAAGTTGGGGTCGGGGTAAAAATTATCAGAGCCTGGTTTCGATCCAGGGACCTGTGGGTTATGGGCCCACCACGCTTCCGCTGCGCCACTCTGATGATTACGAGAATTGGCCGTCTACTATTTTACTTGTATTGTCTTTATCGTGATTCTTTCACCATTAAAATCAATTGGAAAAAATGCCCTTTGAATAAATAAAATTTTAATTTTTAATCAAGAATTACATTTATTAAGGAAACATTACAATTTCGAAGATGTTGTACTCATTAGTGAGCGTCTAGTATATGAAAATATTTATATATTTTTTTTCACATGCCCAAATATGAAATTCATTGTTTATTAGTTTTGGCTACCACAATAAGTACGGGCCCAAGAACAAGAACATTTCAGACTCTCTCAACAAGTCTTGTTGTCAATCGAAAGAATATAATAAGTAGGGTCAGCCCGAAGATAGACGGCATGTCTTGTTGTCAACCGATGGAAGATAATGAGCAGCATCAATCCAAAGATAGACGACAACCATAAAATTATGGCTCTCTTCCAAAAAACGGATGGTGCACCTTTTCAAGGATCGGCGTCAGCCAGTGCGGTATCACTGGGACATCATGTTGAATCCTCGCTTTTCAATTATTTTTTTTCCATTTCATTTCTAAGAGGTGGAATTGAATAACCGAATAACCCGCTTGAATCGTAATGATCAACCGTCTGTAATGTATTGTATGTCTCATAATTCTAATTTTGTTTTAAAATCCAATAATTTCTAATTCTAGAACAATTATATCATTTTGAAAGAAATAGAGGGCACGACTCACATGATCTGCACGTGACCCATTTTCCGTCAATTTTGACACAATCGTTGAAACAAGAGTGTAATACTACTCATCCAAGTTTTACAATTATCCCAAGAATCAATCGAACCCTCAATATAGTTTTAATTGGAATGCACCGAAAGCTGCCACGTGATGAATAGAGAAGAGGAGATTGAGAAGATAAGAATATGCAAGGCAGGCTTGGGTGGGCAATGCAAGGCATGAGTGAGTAGGAGAATTGCACAACCTAATCTAAGCGTCAAAGCGAGGCCAGCCAATTCTTGCCGTCCACAGATTAAAGAAAAGGAAGCTAATATTATTGGTAGCTACCAAGTAAAAAAGATTCGTAACCAACTAACCAAATAGATAGAAAGATAGATTGTAGTTTGCTTTTGGACGGTTGGGTGTGAAATGTGAGGAGCTGAACCTCAGCTGTTGTGCTGTGTTGTGTGGTGTGGTCTACGGAACAGATCCTCTTTTGGTTTTGTCTTTCCCCTTTAACTTTTCCAACTGAGTTGCTTACAGTCTGTTGGTTCATTCTCCTAAACTTCACTTGCAATCCAAGAAATTCTCCACATCCTACTCCTCATTTCCCCAAATTTAAACAAAAGAAAAGTATAGATACTTACCATTTTCACTTACCCACGTGAAATTAAGATTCAGGAAACTCAGCTACATCCAAGTTTCATAAATTCCCATGTGTTAAGTTTTAAAGTGAAAAGTCTAAAATGTCATTTCACTAAAAAGTCTGATTTTTAAAT
Organism: Geranium brycei; assembly: GCA_036897365.1. Lineage (NCBI taxonomy): Eukaryota > Viridiplantae > Streptophyta > Magnoliopsida > Geraniales > Geraniaceae > Geranium > Geranium brycei. The sequence goes on along the minus strand of JAYMTP010006041.1, from coordinate 2,187 downwards.
TTGAAAAATAGATTCTTAGAGCTGAAAAATAGATTTTACACAAGGGCATTTTCGTCTTCTCACTTTTAAAATCAATATTTTCCATTCAAAAACTTAACACGTGGGAGTTTATAAAACTTATGCGTAGCTGAATAACCCAAATCTTAGTCGGGCATAACTAAACATAATTGGTATATAGTTGAGGATAGTCACATGTATTTTCCCTTATAACAATGCTGTTAACCCTTATATTTTTTTTTGGTTTTTTTGGTAGAGTAGTCAGAAATAACATAAATTATGTTAACGATCAATCCAGATTTACATCATCAGACAACATCTTTATACAAACAGTCGAAATCAGATTTAATTTTGATATGGAATTAAGCCGGGCATTAACAAATGTATGGAGGCATAAGTGAGCAATGTAGGGGAGTGGGTTATGCTAATTAAAGGTACAATTTGTATAGGTGGTCCAAAAATGTATAATGCAAACATGTATATATACAATACGTATGCGAAATGCAAGACCTTTTTAGTGGTTGCTTCATAGATTGTGTAGAAGATATGCCCAATTAATGAGTGCCTGTGAATGCATGTGATGCACACTAAGTCCAGCGATATATGATCCTCCCAATTTCTTCTTTGGTTTGGGAACTCATGCTACCTCCTTTACACTCCTAAAGTTTCACTAATATACAACTCTCTTTTATCTACTAAAATGTTAAAATATATAACTCAACTTACTTTAACACTTGTTCAAATTAAAGCTTCATGCATATAAAGTGATTTCTTGCCGGTGGCCACAAGGATCACACCCCCAACTCATCGAATGATGGTGGCTTTCAAGACATGGGTTAATGAGTAAAATAAGTGATATGTTATAATATGTATTTATTACGTTACCACTAGAATAAATAATGTATTTTATATTATAGTTTACAAATACTTTTTTATATATATACGGGTCATTTTCTCGTTATCACTAACTATTCAATCAAATTAGGTATATTTCCTATGATAAGAAGGGATCTACTATAAGTCTGTAATTATAATCAAAATCATATTTCTCTTGGTTATTTTAGAGAGCATTAGGTTAACCTTGGATGCCGATAAAACATATGTATAAACTCAAATATGTTAAATTTAATAAAATAATTTCAATTTGAATTATTTTAATATTCTTAATTTAATGAGAGTTATATGTAATTAAATATTAGAGAAAAGTACAAATAAATATCTTCAACTAAATACATTTTCCACTTAGCTCCACTTGACTCAGACTTGGGCTATTTTAATGTTAAGTTTTAAAGTGAAAGGTTTAAAATGTCATTTGGCTAAAAATCTAATTTTCAAATCCAAATGTTTAATTTTAGGGTTTAAAATTAAAATTTTAGGTCTAAAAATTAGATTTTTAACCAAGAACATTTTAATTTTTTTTTACTTTCGAAACTATCATTTTCTATTCAAAACCTTAACATATAGAAATTTATGAAACTTGAGTGCAGTTGAATGATGCATATAACAGTTAAGTGTATCTGAGTGAAAAAAAAAAGTATAGTTGGGACAATATTACGAATTATAAATGGATTTGGACTAAATCAAAATTCTTGCCCAAACGAAACTTATCCCATATTTCCTTATTCTCATTCCTAATCATGGTTTGGTGTTTAAGGTACATAATAAGCACAAGCTCCACTGATCCCAAAACAGTAGAGATTCGTGGCTCCATCATTGCTTATGGTCCAAAACCCGTTTACTTTACATTATCCAAAGACACCACGCCAATTACACCCCTTTAACTTCACGCTGATACCAATTAATCTCAATAATCCACAATTCAAAGCCTCTGGACCCCAAAAATTCAAACATAGATTCCAATACAATGCACAGTCCCAAACCAAAACCTGATGATCCATATATATTTTTGTAGGCGACGTGCCAAAAGTAGAGTCACTCCTTCCTTCCACTTCATAACTCATAATGGCCACAGTAAATGTAGCAAGCTAAGCAATCACCGGCTGGGCGGCTATAAAGCGGGTCGAGTCCACCTCTCTCCTCCCGCCACGTGTACATTTCTGGGTCTCCATTGGCCTAGCCGTAAAGTTAAATTCCTCCCCACTTTTACATTTAAATCCGCACCAAACCAAACTCATTTCTCCGTATAAATAGGACTCGCAATCTCTGTGTTTTTTTCCTCAACAAACATTA
>JAYMTP010006040.1:0-12561 GCA_036897365.1 Geranium brycei | reverse complement strand
TGTGTTTTAAATTTTCAAACCATGTCATTTTGACCCTATCTCTCCTAATCCTCTCTTCTCTCTCCTCCTTCATCACTTTCTCTCTCCTGGGCAACAAGACACCATCAATAAAGTTGAAAACAGAAGGATTAAAGTTGAACTATTTCAACCGGTAATCTTTGTGTGACTCGTTATTGTACTACTGCCTTCAAATTTCCTCTTTCTCTAGTCTAGTTTACAAGTAGAGCATGAAATTGAAGGGCTCCAAGACTATTTGTATCCATAATCATATTTGCAAAAAATAACATGTCCATCAAAACTTTGCAACAAAGCTTACTCTATTGTGAAATATGAATGCAGCAAAATGAGGCAAACAGATATCTACCTACTGGTCGTTGGAGTGGTTATGAGTGATTATCTTAGGTATGCATGGTTGCACGAATCAAGAATGAAGATCAAGTAAGCAATGTATCTAGTGTGAAAGAGTAGGAAAAGTGAACAAATCAGACATGGAGTAGCAAATATAATATATGGTGGTCAGGGAAATTGAAAGAGTTGGAGGAGGAGGTTAGGATATGGATACAATACTGATCCTCACCTTGCAATTGATTGCATAGTGGATTTGATTTGAAGGAAGCAGCGGGTAGAGAAAAAGAAGTTGCAGAGGAGGGTGAAATTGAAATTTGAAGCGCCCGCCGATTTAATTTAGGTCTAGAAGCGCTGAAATCTAATACTCCCGCCAATTTGAAGCTCCAACACCTTCTTCGACCTCTCCAGATCTACTTCAATCCCGAACCAACTGGCATGGTTGGTTCAAAATGGGTCAAAATGTCTTGTTGCCCAGGAGAGAGAAAGTGACGAAGGAGGAGAGAGAAGTGAGGATTAGGAGAGACAGAGTCAAAATGACATGGTTTGAAAACTTAAAATACATTTGAAGGCATTTTAGTCTTTTTCATATCCATTTTTAACAGATTTTAACGGAGGTTAACGGAAAAATGCATGTGAGATAAATTACCTATTTAGGGAGGTGCATCTGAGACAAATAATTTTAAGGGGTGTTAGGTGAGATTTGACCTGTTTTAAGGGGTGTTTTATGAAATTATCCCAAAAAAATTCTCACGGCCCGGTCTCTTTATATAAACCTTGTTCCTTCTCACCGTATGTTGTCCGTCTTGCGAACCTTTTACAGAACCGACTTGTTGAGCACTCCATCTCCAATTCTAATTCTCTTTCGCCATGGCTGGTTCATCCATGGTAATGGACCCGAAGCCCTCCATCTCCGAGCCTCCTCCGTCCATCAAATCTGACCTCTACTCCGGCCCCGACCTCTCCGACGAAGACGATCTCTACAGCCGCCTCAAGGCCCTCCAGCGCCAGATCGAGTTCATCGAGATCCAGGAGGAGTATGTCAAGGACGAGCAGAAGAACCTCAAGCGCGAGCACCTCCGCGCACAGGAGGAGGTCAAGCGAATCCAGTCCGTTCCTCTCGTTATCGGCCAGTTCATGGAGATGGTCGACACCAACAACGGCATCGTCGGATCCACCACTGGCTCCAACTACTACGTCAGGATTCTCAGCACCATCAATCGCGAGCTCCTCAAGCCCTCTGCTTCGGTCGCTCTCCATCGTCACTCCAATGCCCTCGTCGATGTCCTGCCGCCGGAGGCCGACTCCAGCATATCGCTGCTCAGTCAGTCCGAGAAACCGGATGTCACCTATAATGTGAGTTGCTTTCGATTTCTCTTTTAGGGCGATCTGCAATTAGGACTCTTTTTTGCTTTTTGCCTGAGAATTAGGGTTTTGTTGTGGTAAGAGATTTGGGTTTTTTTGTTGCTGCGCAAGGCATCAGTGTTTATAGAATTGATTTAATGCTGGAGATAAGGTATTTTTATATTTGGGACCAAAGGAAACTTTTTTCTTGTTGAGGAATTGAATCTAGGTTTATGAAAATGCGCTCCAAGTTGACAATAAATTCACTGTTCATACTCAGAGTTCAACCCTAAAATTTGACATTAATGACATTAAGTTTCAAGCTTTTTTTTGTGAAAAAAATGAAGCTGTATCTAGAGAGGAAATTGGTCCATGTTATAGTGTAATTTTACATCTATTCCTTCTGTTATATTTATGAAAATTTAAGGATGTCTAGTTCTAGTTTTGAGGCTGTTTTCAGCTCGTTTATGCTGCTTAGAACATTTCTGACCCGTTGACTATGCAACTAGCAATACTGGATTGAATTATTACTAGAAATATCTGGTTAGCCGGTGTCTTGGATGGAGGATAATGTTTGTTATCTGCTCATGTCATACTTTTAAGAAAATTCTCTTAACGTCGTGCCTTACCTGCAACCCTGCAACACATTACTTATTGTTAGAGTTCTATACTCCACACACCCTCATTTCTCTGTTCTTTCTCAATGCTGTTAGGATATTGGAGGGTGTGACATCCAAAAGCAGGAGATTCGTGAAGCAGTTGAGTTACCACTTACTCATCATGACTTGTACAAACAGATTGGGATAGACCCTCCACGCGGTGTTTTGCTTTATGGACCCCCAGGTACTGGTAAGACTATGTTAGCCAAGGCTGTTGCCAATCACACAACTGCTGCCTTCATCAGAGTTGTCGGTTCAGAGTTTGTCCAGAAGTATTTGGGTGAGGTATGGTTCAAATGTTCTTTTCATTCTTCTAATTTCATTAGCATGCTAACCATTTCATTTTATTTATAGCAGTGGCACAACACTAGTTATGGCCTCCTTACACTTCTCTTTGACTTAAAACTTTCCATCTTATAGGTAGTGGTTAGATAAAGATTGCTGTTAGGGAATGGGAATAAAAAATGACTAATGAGAGTGAAATTCCCATTGATGATGTTTGGATTAACACCAAAGCAATCTCATTTTCAGTTCTATTCCCATTTGCATTCCTGTTCTCATACCATATAATAAATTTATTGAACCTAATATGGCTGGAACGAGATTTCCATTCTCATTCTCACTCATACTCCAAAAACTATTTAAAAAATCACTATTTTGTTCCTGTCTCAGGTTTAGGCGTTTTAAAGTTCATTTCATGTAACTTTCTGAGAGAAACGTGAGTACTGTCTATTGATTTGCATAAAACAAAATTTATTAGATTAAAATGAACAGTTCCACATCGAGTTTGAGTTCTTAAAAATATATAATGAAAAATAAAATCATTACTTTGTGCTTCGGTTCCCCCTTTGTTTTATTTTATTGATTTGGTTTCACATAATTTGTTGAGAAACGTGACAGTGCCTTCAATTTCACAAAATAAAATACACTGTCCTTCGAGTTAGAGTTTCCCATATTTTCCGGCGACCAGTGAATGCATTAGTGGATTGTAACTTTTAATTCTTGATATACTTCATCCATGACTAACTGCAAGTCAGTAATGATCATATCTTTAAATATTATATCCAAAACTCTTCTCTAATAAATTACAAGTGAAACGGTAAAAATAGGAATAAGAATGATTCCCAATCCCAAACTCAACCTGAGTCAGATGACATAACAAAGGAATGACAATGGGAATTGCGGGAGTGGTTCCCATTCCTCCATATTTCTTATCCAAAGACAATCATATTATACGATTCCTACATTAGATGCCAAATTCTAAGTGCAAGAGAAATGATCTCTTCTTTCAATTTTTGACCTCCAAGAGTTATAAGTTGGATTTTAAAGTCAAAGTTGTAAATTTGAACTCAAGGGCAATGTGTGAAAGAACAATTGATTGTAAGCAAGGAACCAAATTAAATAAGTTTTGTTGATGCAGATATCTCAGTGGCCTGACTATCTAGCTTCCCATTTTTTTATCAGGGCCCACGTATGGTTCGTGATGTTTTTCGCCTTGCTAAAGAGAACGCTCCTGCAATTATTTTCATTGACGAAGTAGATGCTATTGCCACTGCGAGGTTTGATGCTCAAACTGGTGCTGACAGAGAAGTTCAGCGAATTCTTATGGAACTCCTGAATCAGGTAAGAATGAAATTATACTGATTTTGAATCAGCATGAATGTGCTGGAACTAGTCTATTATGTTTTTCCAGTACCAGTACCTGAGTAGATAGAATGTGTCTAAAACGGGGAAAGGAGAGGAAGCTATGTCAGGAACATGTGGAGAGTAGGCTGAAGAACCTAAACCCTATTCTCACTCTTTGTGCCTCACTCTCCCAATAAGTGGAATGAATACAGTGGAAACTTAGGAATCCCATCTAGTTTTTGTTCCTTGTATGCAATATTAAATTTATATAAGGCATTGGAGAAGGGTAGGAAATTTGAATCTTGGGTTATTCCCTTTCTACTATTTTAACCAGATATTTCTGGGTCTGCAAGAAAAGAAAGAAAACAGTATCCTCTCTCTATTTTCCTTCTTGATTTTACACAAAACCTGTACATTTGTTTTATATGAACAAACTGTAAGTAAAGTAAAGGTGTCTTTGATTTGCATCATTCTTCTCTATGCTTGACCTTTTGATGCTCTTTTTTGATAGATGGACGGATTTGACCAGACAGTGAATGTGAAGGTCATAATGGCAACTAATAGGGCTGACACTTTGGACCCTGCGCTTCTTCGTCCTGGAAGGCTGGACAGGAAGATTGAATTCCCTTTGCCTGATAGACGGCAAAAGAGGCTTGTTTTTCAGGTTAGTCTTGGTTCCATTTCTATGTGTGATGTATATTTTTTAAAATATTCATCTTCTTCCACAGTTCCGGGCAAGAACTGTAAACAACATCCTGCTGCCTTATAATTCCTTCCATTCCTTTATTTATGCAGGTTTGTACTGCTAAAATGAACCTAAGTGATGAGGTAGACCTTGAAGACTATGTTTCTCGTCCAGATAAAATTAGTGCGGCTGAGGTCAGTTGGGTTTACTTTATTGTCGTTTAGCTATATTCATTTGTTTTTATTTGAAGAAAGTTCATGGAAATAATCTGTATATGGTATTTGGACTATCTCTGTCACCTGCTGAGAAGCGTCTATATGGAACTCATAACCAACTCCACTCCAATCCGATTCCCGTTCCTTTTGTCCTCTACCATACCATGTCATGGTTTATGTTGGCAGCATTACTGTTCAAATATTAGATATATGATTCATTGATTGAAATGGTTAATAAAGGAAGTTTCTGTTTCATTGTGTTTGTTATATGGCAACATGAAAACCTGTAACTGGTGTTTTGAATTGGTTGGGTGCTTACAGATATCAGCAATCTGCCAAGAAGCAGGAATGCAAGCAGTTCGCAAGAATAGGTATGTGATACTGCCAAAAGACTTTGAGAAGGGCTACAGATCAAACGTGAAGAAGCCTGACACTGATTTTGAATTCTACAAGTGATCTTCGTATGCAGAAGTGTTTTGGACACACCAAATTGCATGTCTGTGAAGATGTTTGCTCTAGGACACTGTGTACTGTCTGTCGTTATTTACCTTATATGTTCTCGTGGTATACTTTATTTTTCGTATAACAGTGGGATTGACAATTATAACATATAAGGTATTCTGATGCACTGGATTAATTAGTAGCAGTAAAAAGCTGAATGCGTTGTAGTATAATAGTTGTTACTTGTTACACATTTTTACCATGCTGTGTGTGCATTGCATCATATTACATGCACAAACGCATATAGTTAAAGATGCTCTCTGGAGCTTAATCATGGCCACACATATACAGTATGTCTGGTCCCGTCAGTTTGTCGTAGATCCTAAGGTTGTGTTGGATATTAATTTCACTCGTACTTTGAAGGCCACCAAGGAAAATTGCAAAAAACTTTGTATATGATTTCATTTTTGCAATTAATTTTCGCATATACCGTGTTTATTGGAAAGTCTCTGTGTTCACATTTGTGTTCACATTTTTTTTCACCGTCTTTATAATTTTGTTAAAATAGACGAAAATTTTAAAATATTTGTATAATACCAAAAATATTATCACCACTTAGTATATACAAACAAAAATGTTACGGTTACCTAACTATACCTAGAATTAACTGTTTTGCATATAAGTAACAAGGAAAAATGTTACCTAACTACATTTAGAATTAGCTGTTTTGCACGTAAGTACACCAAAATATTTTTTTTACTTGGTTTAGTACCCATCTTTGATAAAATTGTCACTGTTAACCCTTCCTATTACATTAGATTTTATTTTATTTTTTATTATGGCAAAAGACTAAAATACACTTTATAGGTAAATAATTTTTTTTGAAGGAAAAATATGAATATTATTAAGCAACTAACCTGGCATAATGCCGTACAGTCAAAGCTACAGATGGTGAGACAGACCCTGCACCGTAATCCCATCAATTGTTTGTTTAAGCGTACATGGCTAATTTACGAGCCACGAAATTGCAAGAGCGACGAGCAAAATAAATAAAAAACACATGTCCCAGAAGTGGACAATACACAACAACAATCGCTAATGATACCTCCAAAGATGTTTGACTCGACTCATCCAAAGCCGCATCAAGCTAATCGCCAGAGTTTTTCTGTGCCCTACCTTCGGCAAGCCCCGCCCGGGCTCGTCTGCTCTCGCTGCACTGATCTCCACCGTTCTCGCAAAAATCTAATCGCCGGAGCTTCTCTGCCCAACCACCACTGACCCCCTCTCAGACCCGTCTCCCCTCACAGATGATATCAAAATAGTACCTCCCAACTTTACCATCGCAAAGACCCTGTCGAAATCACCGCAGCAACTTGCTTAAGCCTTCCCATAGTCGCACACCTGCAGCCTCACGTCGCGTACCTCGCCAAAGATACGAGACCCCGAAATCCTAAAATACTAGGGACAGACAAACCCCGTCGAAGTCACCGCAACAACTCGCCGAAGCCTTCCACACCCGCAGCCTTGCGCCGCGTACACTTGCCAAAAGATGAGACCCCGAAACCCCATAATACTAGGGACAGACCGCAGGCGCCAACAAGTAAAAGAAGCTAACAGTCGGAGTATATCTTAGGTAAATAATTTATTAATTCGACTGAAAAGACTAAAATGCTTTTAACTATTATTCTAATTTTCAAACACATGTTATTGACACATTCTCTCTCCTCTTCCACTCTATTCTCTCTCGCTCATTCCAAAGTAGATCAAATTCATCATTTGAGACCTAATAAATCACATGAAACATAAATTACATATTCGGAGATAGAGAAACCTAAAAAATCAATGACCCTACAACCCACCTCCATCTCTTCTCTCTCACTCCACAAAATCACTAACCAATCTGAAAAGGTAGACCACCGTTAATTCTCGCCCCAATATGAAATTGTCGAAAACGAAAAATAAAATACAAATAAATCCACAAAATCAGTAACCAAATCGCTCAAAAAATGGTGTCCACATGCCTGAACCTATACATGTCCTCAAATCTTCAAAGAAACCGCCAATTTGCACCGCCGATGAGCTCCACTACGTGTCCTTTTCCAACTTCAATTGCGATGTCCCTCCTCCATAAGGTTACCATAATCATCGGTCACAAGAATCATGAGCCACCAGAGGTGGAACTCGAGCTTCGCGGTACAGTACGATCCAGATCATAGTCGGTGATGCGTTTTGAGTTCGAGACGTCGACGACGATGCTGGTGAGGATCACGCTGGAGTGCGAGAAGGGGTTACGCGGGTGTGTACTGTTCTTGTTAGATTCAAAAATTTTGGGGATCTCTTCACATGGGGTTGGATAGATATATGAGAGAGGGAGAGAGAGGGAGAGAGAGAGAAGGTGTCAATGTCCGTTATGTTGAAAATTAGAATGATTGTCAAGGGTATTTAACTTTTTTCAATCAATTTTTAAAAACTCAATGATATCTAAAGAGTATTTTAGTCTTTTTTCAAAATAAAATAAAATCTACAAAAGTTGTAACGGTGACAATTTTGCTAAATATGTGTATCCGCCAAGTGAAAAATTATTTAGGTACAGTTTTGTGCAAAACAGCTAGTTATAGGCATAGTTAAGTGGCGTTTTCCCTATATACAATTGCAAAAACTCTCCACACAGTTAGGATACCGAAAAAAAGTTAAGTATAATCAAATGAAAACTGTAAAATTTTCCTACAAGAATTCAGCAAATTATATCTCAAACATCAAAAATAACAATATGAGGAATGTCATTAGATTATGTGAACATAGATGAGATATTAATTACAAGAGAAACACTTTCTCTTTATAAAAAATGTATAAATTAAAACCTAATGCATAGCAAACCCCAATAAACTTAATGCCTAACCAGCATCATATAACTTACTTGATAGAGGTTGTGTCTGATTGCTAATCTATATTGGTAGCGTTGTTCACAGGAACCGATCAATCAGAATAGAATCGACCGAACCAGTTTAGTTATCCAAGGAAGTCAGCCAAAATCGAATTACCGATCAGTCGGTTTTCGGGTGACCTAACCAGAACCGAATTCTTGTTGGGCCCAAATTTATCAGCCCAAATATCTTTTCACTACTCAATTTTTACCATGTGGTGGCTCGAATTCCCTGGAAAAAGAATTGGAGAAATAGGAGATGTCGAATCAGCCGACGGCGCGATGCCAAATCAAAGAGAAGAAGCGACATTAACGTGAAGAGAAGAACCGAATCAACGTCGATGCCGAATTGATTGAAGAACCGAATCGGTCGCCGGTTGCGGCTAGGATTTTTCTCACTCTCTCTATTTGTGTGATGCGATGCGTGAAGTGAAGTATGTGACTTGACTTGTGAGGTTGAGGCTGAAAGAAAAGAGAGACCAAACAATGATTGTTAATGAGTGTAACCCTAAGCACTAGACGATTAACCGACCGGTTCAATTTTTTTGAACCATAATAAACCGACCCTCAATCGGTTTACCTTAAAATTGAACAAATCAAAACCAAACCGATTGGTTAACTAAACCATTAATTCGATCTAATTTGGTTTGATTTGTTTTGATCAGTTTTATTAGTGTATAAACTAGTAACATTTATTTACGAAGCGTTACCTAATTTGTCCAGCAGATATCCAATCTCTAACGGGGTTGGGTATTCATAAGTCTAATCTTATTTTATCCTTAAATACAATGTTATAAAAACATGAAAAAAAATGACGACTTCAATTATTTCTTAATTGTGCCAAAAATAGTAAATGAAAATAACAGTAAAAGAAATTCACGGGGGTGCGTGCGGTGCTGCCACCCACTGACCACTGGTACCGAGAGACCCCACACTGACCGAGGTTAAAAATGTAATTTCAACGCATATTGCCAAAATGAAACACATTTAAATTACTAAACGAACACAGCCTCATAATAAATATACAAAAGTACAATTCATTAGCAAAATTGGGCAAAAACCCTCCCCAAAGCATCAAAATAGCAAAAATCCCAATTTCTTCTCTGTTGATGAACTGAGATCCAGAGAGAGGCGCCTATGGAGTCTCTGCTTCTTGGGTCCTTCCCCAAACCCACTTCCCTCACTCTCTGCATTGGTAAGATTTTTCCTTTTATCATTTTAATTCTGTGGGTGTAATGCAAATTGTTATACCTTTACCTGGGATTTTCTTGTACTACCCAAATCAAACCATGGATTTATAAGATTTAATTTTAATTTTTGGGCTATACAAGCTCAATTTAGTCCACCTATACTTCCTTGTTGTGCATTTCTGTTTCTCTAACACCAGAATAATTTCTTCTCTTCATATTACGTTTCAAGTAAATTCATGGTTATTTGGGTTATGATCTATGCTTGTTTTCTTAGATGGGAGCTGTCTGAGGAGTAACAGTTTTAACAAGGGACGCAATCCGAGTATGCCCCAATTCTCACTTTCTTGTTTTGTTTTGATTTTTCTTTCATGGTCGTTTGGCAGGCATGCATGTTTTAATTGCAGACACATTGAGGTGCTTGGTTATGTCTGATTACTACTATTACTATTATGTTTATCTTAAATGTTTTGTAGACAACGTTCTGTTGCCTTAATTTTTTGAGTGGTGAGGAAGAGACTTTATCTCGGCTCTAGTGACTTCATTTGGTGGTTTTGGAATGATTTTAGTTTTCAAGTTTTTTTCTTTTTTGGAAGTAACTATTGGATTGAAGAGGGATTACAAACAGATGTATGCTTATTTGTGTGAAGTCATGGGACCAGTGCTGTTGCGTGTCATTTTTCATTCCAGCTAAGTTTGTACCATAGTATCAATCACATTCACAGCTGCTGCCATTCCAAAAGCCCTATTATTTGATTCTCTTTCTTGCGACATTTCTAGTTCTAGGACTTTTCGGTGCATGTTTTGATTTTAGCTTCCTCTATCCCAAAGAGATTCGATTTTGGCGCATCTCTTTTGAGCTTCGACTAAGTGGTTGACTTCTTCACAGATTAACCTTTGTTTCCCTTTACACAAATCTGTATAGAAACTAAAGTTGTTCGGCTCATCATCGTTTAGCGTCTATTGAAGCTTATTTTATTATATCAGCCATCAATTACTGCTGTTTAAGCCTAATTTGCACCTCAAAACCTCTATATAAAAAAAGAAAATTGTATGACAAAGCAAAAACTCTTCAAGATATGCAGAGTTAAAAACGGAGAAACTGTGTGTCAACTTGCAGTGACTTTCGGGGGTTTCAGTTTTCTGGGTCTGAGAAGTTCATGTCAAAATGGAGAAATGAAAACCATGTGTTATCTGTTCCACCATATTCTCCGTCTAAAATCAATTTTCAGAGAAGGCTAACGGAACCTTGCTCAACATGGATTGCTTCTGTTTCAAACTGTTGTATATACTGACTAGCATCAGCTATCAATATCTTGATGAGGCTGCTCACTGCATAACTGTTGCCATGAACATCAATTGTTTTTCAAGCTTCCTACTTTCACTATTGCCACTACTTAAATTTGATGCCTCGAATGCTCACTTAGGAAAATGAATATGCTTTATTTCTTTCAAAAATTTTATTTGTAGGCTCCTATGAATTTGTCAAAGTTTCAAAGGGGAGAGCATGGGGTGTCCCAGGAAGCAGCTGCATTTCAAGGTTTCAGCGATGCCACATGAAGTATAATGTTAGACAGACAGAGTTAAGACCCACGATCTACCAGAGAAGTAATACCTTTCTGGTAAATGCAGCCTCTGGACACCCTTTTGAATCCGATTCCGAAGCATACAAGCCCAAGAACACTCTCGATTCAGTTAAAAAAGCCGTGGATGCTTTCTACCGGTTTTCACGACCTCACACAGTTATAGGCACAGTTAAGTTTACTTTAGCGGTATTTTTTATCTCCACTCTTGTAAGCTTTAATACACATGGAATTTAACTATTGAAAATCCTCATTTGCATGGTAACTTTTCCACTACTAGTCGGTTTCAGAGAAGAGAAATCAGAAAAGGCTCACCTTATTTTTCTCTTAGCAGACATTGAGCATATTTTCAGTTTCCCTCCTCGCCATCCAGAAGCTGTCAGATTTTTCTCCTTTATTTTTTACTGGCGTGTTAGAGGTGTTTCTCGTACTTCTTGCCAACCTTTAGTAATATTGTGGTGCACATGAAATTGAATACTTATATGCATTTAATATTTTTGCAGGCTACCATTGCTGCACTCTTCATGAATATTTATATTGTTGGCTTAAATCAGTTGTCGGATATTGAGATAGACAAGGTAGGTATGGATTTATTAAAGGCTTTGTAATATGTATAATGAAGTGCATATGTTAATCCAACTGTTAGTGGAAGTTCCACTTGTCACATTTTTTGGGAAGGGTCTATTTGAAATCACCAATTCGTTGATTCCTTCTAAGCCATAAATTAGAATGATTGAATACTCTCTGTCCAAATTTTTAGTTCTTCCTTCCATATCCTTTTTGTATATGGTATATTTTTGAAGGAATTATTATCCTATGTTTGATTGCCTAATTATGTTCAATCATTTCATCAATTACCCTACTCAGCTTCATTTACCTCTTATCAGTTTGTGCACAAGTTTTTGTGTCTGCAATTTGACTTATTGTAGATCCATGTTGTGTGTTGTATTGTAGATCAATAAACCTTATCTCCCATTGGCATCAGGGGAATATTCATTTGGGACTGCTGCGATGATTGTTGGATCTTTTGCTATTATGGTGAGAATATATCGATTTGACTGTCATGTTCACTTTTACCCGTCAACGACATTTATACTTTTGTTTATTTTGCTTGTGATTGCAATGCTAAAATGAACTATTCTTGTTTTGCCTCCTACTTTAAACTTAGTAAATATCCTGGTTAGCTGTTACAATATCTGCTCCAGGAGAAAAAAGTACAATATTTTGCTCTATCTGCCTATCCACTAGTTATATGGTTTCAAGGCTAACCAGAGTGAATTGATGATTTATCTTTATTAAAAAAAAAAAATGATGCCTGATTATGGACGTGGCTTGTTGTATGTTTATGTCACCTACTTACGAAACTGGTCACAGATAAATGTTTTCTGATGCATATTTGTTTCTATTTAAGTTGTAAAACATGCTATCTAAAGGAAGTGAAATAAATTGATGAAGAAGGGTTTCAATATTCATTTTTTATGAGCTTCGTAAACTCAACCCCCCGCTTCTAGGCCTAAAGGAAAGGCCAAAAACAGGACTTGAAAGCTCACGCT
>JAYMTP010006039.1:0-12562 GCA_036897365.1 Geranium brycei | reverse complement strand
CTTCTGGTCTTCGGTCCCAACATGCTCGATCTGTATAACACCATTCTCAACACATTCTCTTATAAAGTGAAACCGAAGGGTACAATTTTACTAGAATCATTGTAAACAATAACATGATAGACAATGGTGTTGGCATAAAAATAGTATAACAATGGATATTAAGATATTTATCGTCAAGGGAAAATTGTGCCATGATATAAATGACCACTACTTTAAAAGCTATTTTTGGCATGACCTCGGTGCCAACCGTTAATGTCATTAGCTTCTCATTGTTAACATAGTAGGCTCGATATGCATGCACTCGCAACTCCAAACTTTAGAACTATAGAAACTATACATCTGTAGTATAACAAGATTGATTAGAAAACACTTATCGATGTAAGGCTATCGTGTCGTGGTATAAGGGCAATGATTTGAAAGCAACTTTTTCGGTTTGACTGAGGTGGCAATCATGTTCCGATTGCCTTTGAGGTTAATATGGTAGTCCCACTGATGTGCGTCTACTCACACATTAGAGTCTGAAACTTGATCAATTTAATACCCAAGAATGAAACAATTTTTTTTAGAGAATGATTCATAAAAAGAATGGCTTAATTGTATAGTAAGTAGTCTGTGAAAAGTACGTTTCTCAAGATTTCTTGTATAGAAAAAAAATTAGTGAATAGTAATAGAGAGTGCTTAAAATGTCAATAACATGGGAGGTCACCAACCAATTAAGGTCATGTAACCTCCAAAAGAGGAAGACAACTCTTTTTGAGTCATTATCCCCAACAATTCCCTGCTAATGGCGAACAAAAGGTTGAAAGAAGCGAGTTATTAGGTAAAGGAAGGTTTTCGATACTCAAGTGTCATTGTCTTTCGATTGGAATCGACACGTATTGAGATGTGGAAACAACATATTTGTAAAACAAATGAATTTCTTCTTAAACTTGTTTCACTTTCCGTTGCTACACCCCACAACACATATCGCACGTTCGAGTTATGCAAGTTCTGCGATACCTTTCAAATAAACGCTTTTATGGCCATGCGTACACCTCGGTCTCGTGAGTGCACTAGGGAGATGTACCCAAATATTCTATAGATAACGGTCAAACCATCACACTCGCATACGAATATTGCATTTGATGGAGTGGTTAAGAAGACAAAAACAATAAATCTCTTTGTTTAAGTATTTTTTTTTTGTTTTTTTGACAAAGTAATAATATTATTGTTCAATATGTTTTTATAGTCGGTTGGTGGAATATTTATGGAAATTATGTGAAATTTTGCAATATTTTGCTATAAGAGTTATTGCTTTGACAGTGAAAGAGCTTGGAGCACCTTTGAGAGGATAAATACTTTTTATTTTATTTTTATCGACAATAAAAACGATTATATAAAAGAAAATAGATTTTGAAGAAATATTAAATATCTTAAATATTATTTTTTATATAGCATAATATATGTTATTAAATAAGTATACTAGTTTATATTCAAAAATACAAAAATGGAAATCCACCTAGTCCTCCGTTTAGGTCTCGAAGCCCTGTCCGACTGAATAACACCTAGCAATTTCTACGACACTGATTTAGAATAGATAAAACTAAGACCTAAAAATAAGTATTGTACGGTACGGACGACTAGACCACACAACCACAACAAGGGAAGGAAGGACAAGGAGGTGGCGGTGCTGTCGGCAGATGGCGGCGACGACAAGTGTCAGTCGAAGCAGGAGTGACTGAAGTGAAGAAAAGTTTTCGAAAATGAGAATTTCATCGTAATTTATTAAGAATTCCCTTCTCAATGCTAAATGCATGTACAACCGATCAAAATACCATAAATTATTTAATTCACTCATGCTCTAAATCAAGAGCATTTAGCAACGCGTCACAAAACGATTTAACAATCTATTGATATGAAGCCACAATTGATACATGAATCTATTCCATAAGTAAAGTAGTTCATGAATCATGAAAATAAGGAAAAGAGAAATAAAACTCGATGAGATTAATCTCCATTAAATTCATTTGTGGTGAACATTATACATGGAAAAGAAATGCCCGAATCCTTGCTTTTAGGTTGCCTCTTCCAACCTTGATTTCTTCGATTTCGGCTCTCCCGTTGATCTATCTTCAATTCCTTCTCAAAACTCAAGTTTTTCTCTATTTTTCGCCCAAATCCAGTCTAAAAATGGTCTCAAGTTTGAAATGAATCATAAAATGTATTTATAGGGCTGGAATCTGTCGCGTCCATGGGGTCGTGGTCAATGACCACATGCCCGTGGTCATTCGTGCACGCTTTTCCCAATCCATTGCGTGCCACGATTCTTCACGTTCTGAAGTGGAGGATGACCATGGTCCCTAAAAATTTCCATGAATTTGAAAATATAAAGCCAAAGAGTGCAATTTTAGTCTTCTTTGTATTGCAAAATAGATAATCTCACGTAACTACAGTTAACTTGTCACTTTTCTCACCTAGCTACAATTGATTATTTTTTTGGCTATAGGTGGGCTGATAATTTATTTTCTCACTCAACTACATTTTCCGTTTATGTGGAGTTAACAACATTAATTTTTTGTGCAAAATAACCAAAATACCCCCAAACATCATTCAAAAATTTAAAATTATGCCATTGAACTCATTTTTCTTTCTTTCTCCTTCTTCCCTCCAAAAAGCCCACAATCCTAAACAAAATCAACCAATTTACTCAAACCATTTGATCTATTTCTAAATAAATACTAATAATTGAAAATTAGAAAAATCTTTTTTAAACAATTCTTTCACGTGAATTCCATTTTATTTGCCCCAAAAATTTCTAGACTTAAAATAAGGTGACACATAAATACATTCATACCATACATGATCATAAATTAGATGAGATATGGAGTTGTGAGTCATGTGAACTTAGGTTAACTTGTTTGGTTTACTGATGGACCAAATCCTTGATGAAGATGTTTGCAAATTTTAGTATCAGAAGGGTTGTAACAGTTTCAATTTTGAGACGGGTTTCGATTGACTCCACTGATTCACTATGCTGGCACTCTCCGTTGCTCGAAACCCAGATCTAGTCAAACTTAGATCCAATGGGTTTGTGCGAATCTGTTTCAAATCTCACCAGATTTGGGTTTGACTACATCCGGGTTTTCAGTCTATACGATTGTTTAGCAGTATTGTATAAATAAATAAATCTGATTAAATGTACTATTTTCTCTCAATTCGCATGAAATATGTCAATTCTAGAGTTAGAAATTTTTGAGTTTGATCACTAAACTCGTGCCAGTCCCAATTTTTTCGAAGATGGTTCGAGGAAATTTGTTTTCTCCATCACCCTGAACCCTTGTCCCCAAAACTACAAAATCCATTTTTCTCTGAGCATACGTTTTTATTTTTATTTTCTTGGCAGGTCTAGTGTTCTTAGCATGCATGATTCATTTGGGAATTTTCAGCTTAGCACAATTACAACTAAAATTTTGGTTATTTTATAGGAATTTATGAGAATATTAACAATATCATTTACCTCATATTCAAGCTGAACATCAGTTAGAAGCAAATGAGTTCGTTGTGCTTATCGCTTTTATATATGAACGTGTCAACAATTCCTAAAATAATGAACTTTATTATATATCCCGGATATATGAGTTTGTTTTAAATAGTCAATTATAGTTATGTGAGAAATGTGACAAGTTAATTGTAATTACGTAAAAAAATTCTGTTGAAAATGAGCAAAATGAAAAGAAAAAAACAAACTTTATTATGATATTTTAAGAAATATTTTAAAGTTAAATAATAATCGTGTCAACTTAAATATACAGATTACCCTTAAAATAAAATTTTCAAACATTCCTAAATTGTTTAGCAATGCTGTCACGTGACATGAACGATTAATTTAATTTTAATTCAATTGAATTGATTAATAGTGAACCCTCAAAATGGAGGAACCAAAAGAGAAAGCTGAGAAATAAAAACCCAGCAGATGTATTTCGAGGACGTCCCTGAAGTCTAGGGCACGTCTCTATTCTGATCCTTTCAACGTCAACATCATTTGATTACCAATACAAGAGTCCCCTTTCCGTATCTTGATTTCGAGAACAAACCCAGAAAATCTGGCTCCGTCGAATCTCGTAAATAGGTACTATTTCTCTTGGCGTGTTTGGTGTATGAGTTCCAGAGTCAATATTATGTTACATTTCGATGCAGATTTGAAATTTATATTCTTTTCCACAAACGCGGGAGAGTGTGTTTTGAATTTGGGATATTTTTATTGGATCCTTCTCTGATTTTAATATTAATTTTCTCTGTCAATTGGTTGCAGAGGCTTGAAATTCATAATTTTACTGCCGAGTTGCAGAGGCTTCTTGTTTATTAGATTTTTTTGGGTCTGAAATTGAAGATGAGAGCATTAGTTGGATCCGTTCGCACATTTTTTAGGTGTAGAAAGCATAGTAATTTGATTGCTTTTGAAAGAAGGCTGTGGCATTTGATAGATGCAAATCCAAACCTTGCAACCAGATTTACAAACAGTGCCCGTTTTGGTCACCCCCTGTATTTCACTTGGAGAACTCTGTCTGCTGATTCTGCCAATGTTACAGATAAAGGTATCCTTTCTCATCTCTTCTATTTTTTGTTCCAAACATCACTTTTCTGGTTTAACGGGTCGATTGCAGATTTGGAAAGAGCGGGGCCTCTTGTGGAGTATCGGCGAAGAATTGCTGCAGGGGAACTTCTGGATGGTGATAGCTGTCAGGTATAATATCTTCACGCTTTCTTGCACTTTGTTTTAAAGATGTTTTCATTGAATAAATGTGGGAAGGAATGGAAGGTCTGCCCAAAAACGATAGCTATTTTAGCTTCTAAATCACGTTGTAGGAGTTCGCGACTTGCTGCAAAGAAAATTTATTATCATTTTGCTATGTAATTCTTTGAAATGTGATATTCAGTTTACTGGATGATTGTGCAAATCATGAGATGACAGGAAAATCATCAACTGCAACTAAACTCTCCAGCACATGCAGTGCTTTGAATTTTTTCTGTTAGAGATTCTGATGGCTATTTTTGCAGGTAGGCACCTTAAGGGAACTCCAAAGACTCTATGATGAACTTGTTCAGTCAGCTAATGCTTGCAAGTTAGATCGCTATGCAACTTCTGAGAAATCTGGGAGGTATGTTATGTTGCCTTTATAGTTATTCTTTGCAATCTCAACCTGTCACATCCTATCTGTGATACTGTTTCCTCTCATTGCTTCTGAAGTCTGGCATGTTCTCATTCCTTGAATTTTACCTACTATTTCTGATTCTTCATATTCTTGCTACTCTGTTCATTGTGTCCTATAGGAGTAGATGGCTGTGGTCTCGTTTTAAGCCACAATCATCATTCCCACCTGTGAAAGGACTCTATCTTTATGGTGGTGTGGGCACTGGAAAAACCATGTTGATGGACTTGTTTTTCGATCAACTGTAAGTTTGGCGCATAGATATATTGACTTCAGTTGGATAACTATGGAATTCTCCTAGTACGTATTAACTGTAAAAAGAATGTGAGAACAATGATGAAGATGCATGTCAAGTTACCAATTTCTTTTTTCATTCCGGCCCTGTTTCCATCTAGTGTGGGTTTGTAACTCCATGTTCCACAGGCCTGACAACTGGAGGAAAAAGAGGATCCATTTTCATGACTTCATGCTGAATGTCCACAGTCGCTTGCAAGTAAGTATACAGATTCAATGTCATGGTATTGGTGAGCTATTGCAATAGGATTCAGTTCCAAGGTTCTTGTAAACTTAGGATATTTTATTTTGCTAGCTGAACTAATTCATGACCATTGTATTATGTTATTAAAGTTAACTAACATTTCTAAAATATTGAACTAGTAGTTTCTTCTCTAACCTTATCCTGCAATCTTTTAATTAACACAGTGTCTTGGATCAAAGCAGCTTAATATCTATACCAAATGTTGTTCCATTAACTAATAAGTGAAAACTAATGTCAGTTTCTGCTGAAAATTTATTTTATTGCAGAAGCATAAGGGAGTTTCGGATCCCCTAGAAGTTGTTGCTGCAGAGATATCTGATGAAGCAATTTTGTTATGCCTTGATGAATTTATGGTATATTGAAAGGAGCACATCACTCATGTTGCTTCTTGTAGATCACACCTAACATTATTAACTTTTGTATTACGTGTTCCTTCTTTTTCCTGTTGTTTTTGTAGGTGAATGACGTTGCTGATGCATTGATACTGAATCGTCTATTTGGGCACTTATTCAGCAACGGATCTGTATGTTACCTTGTCTCCTCTTTTTTCACCAATTCTTCTATTTCCAGGGAAAAACTAACAAAATAATTTTATGTGCATGCATATGATGGGAGACAAGTATAGATCCTTGTTTCTACTTCAAATCGTGCTCCTGATAATCTCTATGAAGGAGGATTGCAGAGGGATCTTTTTCTACCATTTATAGCTACACTTAAGGTATTCATGTTATCTCACTTGAGATGTTATAAATAGGCTAAATTCCGATGACCTTTGTTACAAATAAGAAGTCATTTAAAATGAGAACTCCTGTACATGTGTTGAACTACTTCTTCGACCCTTAATCTTATCTTGAGTTGTGTCTATATGATCACTACTTATGCTGATACCTGTATGTATATGCTGTGCTTTAAAGCACGTGGCTAACTAGTCCATAAATGTAGGAACCAACTTGGATAGAAAAAGTGCATTTTAACTCTTAATCTTGAAACTTCTCATTCTTGCACCACTTTTTTAAGATTCCAGTAATATGTATATATAGCTCAAGTTAATTCATAAGAAAACTCTGTGGTAAGTAATTGTTATACTCTTTTTACTTATAGGTCTTTTCCCTCTACTTCTATAATCTTACTGCAGTAAACAATTTCTGTGAAAAAAATATTTAAGAATCAAGTTTAAGAGCTCTTTTATTTTGTAACTTCACCATACTTTTTCTTCTGAAAAACATAGTAAATCAAAACTAATGCAGAAGACCTGTGCATATATTCCATTAGGGTATGGAATCTAAACTCACCAATGCTGATACAGTTTTTGAGTTCTTATATATTATATCAACCTAATAAGTTGGAACCATGTTGTAGGAAAGATGTGTGGTACATGAAATTGGTTCTGCAGTTGATTATCGGAAACTGGGCTCGGTACATATCTACCTCTGTTGTTTTTTGCATTTCCATCCCTTAGTTCTTTTTTGTTTTACATAATTTCCTAAGTTCTGTATTGATACTTGAACTCCAGGGTGAACAAGGTTTCTACTTTATCGGCAATGATTTATCTGACCTTCTTAAGGAAAAGTTTCAAGAACTAATTGGTGAAAGCACGGCTGGTCCTCAAGAGGTGGAAGTAATAATGGGAAGAACGTTGATGGTATGTCTTGCAATATTGGTAAGAGTAGGACAGAGGAATAACTTGCACAGTTTATTGAAACATGCATATGTTTTTGCCAGGCTCCACTTAGTGCTAATGGATGTGCATATTTTCCTTTTGAGGAACTTTGTGATAAACCTCTTGGAGCTGCAGATTATTTTGGACTTTGCAGTGAGTCATTTCTATTGAACTGTAATTTAGCAACATATTACTGTGCAACATGATTTGATATCTCAAATATTTATTCATTTCTGTTCACAGAAATCTTTCACACCCTAGCACTGGACGGTGTGCCACTTTTTGGACTTCACAACAGGACAGCAGCATATCGCTTTGTCACTTTGGTTGATGTATGTTTACCATGTTTTCAAATTGCTTCTGTTCTGGCCTTATGGTTTGGGGTTTGAGTAAAAGGATCTGTCACCTGTTTTTATTCATTCTCCTTGTAATGGAGTTCTGGTTCCAAAATAATAGATACTACTTGTCAACTCTTTATTTACATTTTGTTTGTTACTTTGACGTGATTCGGTTGGTACTTTAATATTTTAAGTTTTATGAAATATCAGCTTCTGATGGATGCTGGAGTAGCATGCCCCTAATCTAGAAAATCTGAAATGAAATATCTCTTGGAGCTGTAAGTAAGATAATCTTCCCTTGAACTAGTTCTAGGCTCATAAAAAGGCATATGAGAGCTACTACATGGTTGGTAAATTACACAACTGGTGAAGAAATTGAGGGAATATTTGCATTTGATTAAGACATGCATATCAGGCAAGGTCATATCTTTCAGTGCAAATGTAATTCCTTTTCCTCAATGTCCTGTTCCCTATTATATACCCCTGTAGAAGTAATATTTACATTTTAATGAACCTTATGTGTCCTCTGAATTGCATTGGTTTATTCTCGTCCCTTTTACCCCAAGAAGCTATAGTCAAATCAACTTTACATGGTTGTGGTTACAGGTGATGTATGAGAACAGAGCTAGACTAATGTGTACAGCTGAGGGGAGTCCACTAGAACTTTTTGAAAGGATTCTGACGGTCTCTGATGCCCGACAAAGGTCACCTAGAAGTTCTTCGAGGTCAATGAAATGTGATGATATAGACATTTGTGTTGACAACGAACTGGGATTTGCAAAGGATCGCACCATTAGCCGGTATGTGACTTTATCACAAAATTTGGATGTTTCATATCATTTAGAAACCTGATATAGTGTGCTTGGATTGGCCTCTAACGATAGCTTGTCAGAGTATAATAATCTTTTTCGAAGTGAAACTAAGCTGGAGAATAAGATGTTGTACCCACCTATTTTTTAGCTTCTTAACAAAATTTTAAATTGAGTTACATCTGCCAAAGAACACTGAGAGTTATGATAATAAGCTAGATTGACCAACTCAGGGCATCTCCAATGGTGCTCCTTACATTTAAACTAATATAATGGATGATTTGCATTGGAATTAGGGTAGAGAGCAATTTTTTCATGTTCAACTCCAACCATGCTCTCTACATTTAAGCTACATATATTATTTTGATAATATTTCTTACTTCTTAATTACAAAATGCTTGTAAGAGAGAGAGTAAGTGAGATAAAGTGAAAGAAAAAGCAATAAAGTAATTGGAGAGATAATGTGAGGAGCTCCCTATATGTAATTGTAAGGAGAGAGAAACAAAATGTGGGGAGCTTCCTATTGTATGGAATCATGTATGAAGCCTCATTCGAGTGCATTTTTTTCTTTATTTTCACTCCCTACAATAGTTTATTTGCTATTGTAAGGAGCCCCATGGAAATGCTCTTATAAGTTATTCAAACACCCTCACAGACTTTTCAATTGTTCCGATCAACTTTTTAGTGTTGAAAACTCTTGTCTTTCCTTTTATCACTTTGTTTCTCACTCATGAAAACTAATCATTACCCCTCGAATGTAAATTTAGGTTATATGTATAATTTACAGATTATTCATAATAGGAGTTACAAGTGCTTAGTAATGAACGCTTGTATGACCGAATTGGAATTGTAGGACACTGATTTGAATAGGATCACCTCTCAGTAGACACTCCCTACACCCCAAAATGAATGTCCCATTCTAGTTTACTAATTGTAAAAATTAAGCATTCAATTTGTATGAAGAACTTAAAGAGGATTATTAATTAAATAGAAATGAGATATTTATTAAATAAGTTGTCTAATTTCAGAAACACAAAACTGCATCTATGTTCATCACTGTTCTTTGTTCAACCTGTAGAACACAAGCCCTCCAAGCTTGTGAGAGTGACAGTATAAAGAGATGTGTGAAGTCTACTCTTTTTTGTTCCAGCAGTACATAGGAATAGTATAGGTGGAAATGTTTCTGATTTTTTTTCCCAACAACTTAATTTGAGAATGCAGATTAACAGAGATGAACAGCAAAGAATACTTGGAGCAGCACACAGCCACAGTGGCAAAGAGGGAGCTACCCTGATCCGAGGACTTGCTACTTTCTTTGCAAAGCATTGTTGTACCTCAACTGTATGCGAGGTTTTAGTCTCTTATCTCCGTTTCATTTTTGTAGTTCTAGATTTGTCCTCCTCGTGCAACTTAACAAGTTGTGGAATTTGAAAATTAACAATTACAAATTACGATAATAAATATATACAAACTTGGAAATAGTTGAGACATGTTGGTCATTTTTAGTTTTATATAACCATTCACTAAACATCAAATTAATGTTACATTAAG
Organism: Geranium brycei; assembly: GCA_036897365.1. NCBI lineage: Eukaryota > Viridiplantae > Streptophyta > Magnoliopsida > Geraniales > Geraniaceae > Geranium > Geranium brycei. The sequence goes on along the minus strand of JAYMTP010006039.1, from coordinate 2,477 downwards.
ATATTGAACAGGTTTACAAAACATATACAATAACAAAAATATACCCACTTAACCAAATGACGGAAATTGATCTCCCTATTCTGACCGGATCCCGTCCCTGATATATTTGATGAAAAATAATACTTCTAAGTATATAATGCTTTATGATTACAATTTTTATTAGAATAATATTTTATTTTAGTTGTGTCTGAACTTTCATTATAATTGGCCAAAACTGCCTCAAGGACAGGGGAATAGCATTGTATGATAACCTTGTTCCAGAGAATTTTACAAATTCTTCCTGAATTCGATTATTGCTGACCTTTGTTGTTAGGCTCCGATTGTTAACCTAGCAAGTGGTTGTAATCATTAATGGGATAATTATAGTTCACAATACCGAAGTTTGGCTGTTTCTAACTTTACCATACCAAACTTTTAAAAAAATTACAAGTACCCTCAAGGAAATTTTTAGACACACATAAGGTAATTTGTGTTAAATCTAATACAATTGGTTTGTAAAAAGTTTAAAATGTCTTCACTGTAAAATTTTGATTTAAGTGAGGGCAAACTGGTCATTCCACATTTATAAAATAATATGCCATCTATAAAAATTATACCTCGAGGTTATTTTGGGTATTAAAAAAATATTGATGCTAGATTTAACAAAAGTTACCTCAAGTGCATCTAACAAAAACTTAGGTGTCTTTAAAAATGTTTTTAAAGTTAGGTGTAGTGAAGTTATAATCGTCAAACTTGGGCATGGTGAAGCGTAATTGACTCAATCATGGTCAAGTAGATTTTTTACACTAAACCCAGTTATTACAAACAAAGTATGCATAAATGTGAGTTTTTCTTTTATATCAACCATAAATTAAATAGCAATCCAGAAAATCGATCTAAAATAACAGAGATTAATGAGTTGAAACATGAATAAGAAAGGTAAAGAAATTATTAAGGAAAACAAGAGGGTAGTAGTTGATATAGTGGGAGTAGATTGTTTAATATGCAAATAGGTTTAAGGAGAAGGAGAAGGAGAAGGAGAAGCAGCTTGTGTAACAGAAACACATCCCTTCCACACATCGGAGCTCATAGGTAAGGCCCTTGTCACGTTTGCTTTGATCTCAGGCACTGCTATCATTCTGCGCACCAATGCTTTGTGGCAATTGTGTCCCATCTTCACCAGTTTAATGCAGCATGCATCTGTCACCACTCCGCTCCCGAACACGCTTGTGTACACCTCTTTCCCGCACTGCTCCCCTATATTGTCCGAACACTTGTTTATGAACCTGGAATACCCAGGTTTCGCTTCCCCCGACTCATCGGATTTTTCATACCCCGGTATTGGCAATCCTTCTGCCACCATGCCTCCTGCTAATACCATCAACACCATCAAATTTCTCCCCATATTTCCCATTCTTATCATCCTAGTCTTTTTCGTTTCTTTTTTTTTATCTTGTGTGCAAGTTTCTTTATAGCCTAGAATGTTTTTAATTTAAATTTGTCAGTTTAACTTTGTATTTATAGGCCATTCAAGCCTTCTTTTTAAATTTCTTAATTTAATGCGGGGGTTTACTCTTTGACTTCATGTGGAAATAATACTTGTGTGCTTTTTGGATTCATTAATTACTTCTGAATTTACAAATATAGTTCTCTGCAGGGTACAATAATTTTATCAAAGTTAAACATCAACTCTCTAGTTTTAAGAAATTTATTTCCCCAAAAAATATATAGTAATCAAATGTTGATTATTTAACTACAGTGTGCTATCTTATTTAAATTCCATATATTACATTTGAAGTAATTGCATGACGTAAAGGCAAACAAAATGAAGAAGGCTTTAATAATGCTATAATGCAAAAATAACGTGACATTATCTAAAGTTTATTTCTTTTTCAACTGTAGAACTATCTTAATAAGTGCCTATTGTTTAATTATCATGAAACTACCCTAATTAATATTAGGTGAGTTTTGAAACCCATAATCAATATCAGGCAAGAAACAGTAGAACCTTAATTATCTAATGGGATAATTCATGTTTACTAAGGTGATTATGACACATTTTCATGTCATTACGGTGAACTATTTTTATGTGTTACCATTACTTTAATTCTGTTAAAACTAACGGAATTAGATTATTATTTTTCAAAATACCCAATCTACCCTTAAATTAAAAATTAAAAATAAGGACGAAGAACATTGTTCTTGTTCTTTGTTATGGTCAAAGCTCTCCGACATGGAGATTCAGGTGAGGGCGTATCAGGACAATCTTTGGTTCAGATTGGTTGGCGATAACGGCTATGGTTGGTTTGACGATATGTTCTTCAACCAGAAGACCAGTAGCAACAGAGAAATCTGCAGTTTCAGATGCTTCAGATTCAGTTGCAGAACCAACAGAGTTTTTTCGATCAGAGTAGCTTTCTGGGTTCTGGTTCTGGGTTGATGACGATGAACACAATAAGCCCCAATTTCAACAACACCAACTACTTATATCTGGAGAT
>JAYMTP010006038.1:0-12562 GCA_036897365.1 Geranium brycei | reverse complement strand
GACCAGGGACCTGCCAAGCATAACTTCTAGCAATATTGATTGTACTGCCTAAGGGTTCTACTATCAGTGATGACACATCTGATAACCTTAAGCAAAATAACGCTTAGCTTTATTATCATAATACAATGAAAATAAAATTGCCGATTTATTTGCTAATAGAAGATAAAACGTTCGTACATAAATTGATTGGGCTAGGGCACATATCTTTCAGAACTAACCCGTGCAGGGCTAGAACCTAGATAGGGTATATGCAACTCCCCCACTGCACATCCAAACGAGCTGACTAGGACAGAGGGGAGGTCAAAACTTGGTCCAAGACCGATCAAAACTGACTTCCCATAATCTATCCGAAGACCCGAAAGGGCCTTGGATCCCGTCAATAACCTCATCATCCTCTTGAGTCCATCATTCGAGGTAGACAAGAAAATGATAGTGTCGTCTGCAAACTGAAGATGTGATACATCCAATCCATCTTGGATAGTCACCCCTGTGAAACCCCTTCTCTGTAGACCCTTCTCAATGAGTAAGTACAATCCCTCAGTGGCCAAAATGAATAGGAATTGCGAGAGGGGGCAGCTTTGTCTTACCCTTTGCGAGACCAGAAATTCTCTTGTCGGGTAACGTTGATTAACACTGATGTATTGACTCTGAGGCAAGTGTGAATCCAGCTGATCCAACGACCTCCAAAGTTCATATGTCGCACGACCCCACACTAGAACCCTAGTCAACCTTATCGAAGGCTTTTTCGAAATCTAACTTGATAACAACATCATTCATGCGACGTGACTTAATCAAGTGGATAAGTTCACTAGCTATGAGTACACCATCCAACATATGTCTGCCTTTTATAAATGCTTATTGCACATCACTAACGAGGAGGTGGATAACTCTCTTGAGCATGCGAGACAGAATCTTAGCGAGAATTTTGTATGTCGCCGCTACCAAGCTGATAGACCAAAAGTCATTAAAGTCCTATGCAGAGTGTTTTTTGAGGATTAAACAGAGGAATGCATTGTTTATCCCTTTCCCAATCTAGACAGACCTGTGGAATTCATGCCTAAAGGCCATGAATACATCTTGTTCTTTTGCCTCGAAAGCACCAGATGGGTTCAATTTTTATAAAAGAAATTGTACATTTCATCTTTGTGTTTATAATCATTACTCTCAATTCAATTCATAAACTTTGGGTTATTTTCATGAACAATTTTATGAGCTTGATGACATCATTGATACATCTTGAACCGGGTCTACTTGTATTCTAGTGCAAGCAACTCACTCTGCACCATATGTTTCATCATGTCCCAATGTCTAATAGACGATTTTCCCTCTCGATACCTTCTCTTCTTCAATAGTTCCCACCAAAAAGGCTCTTCCCTCTAGTATGTGTTCTACTAAATTCAACTTAGTTTTATATGTAGTCTTGATTTACTCGATGAAATTATTGAAATCTAAAATCTAATGATTAAAATATATATTACATAATTTTTCATTAAAATATGGGATACTCATAACTTGATTTGTGACATAACTAGCTCATCTTGCATATTTTTTATTATTTATTAACATATCTTCCTCCTCCCATCGTAATCATAAATTGGCTAGTTATAAATTGTAGCTATTACATTGATTTCTTTCATAGTCGCTTCGCTTTGCAAGTCAATACTAGTTTAGAATAAACTTTTTGATATAATTATTCTTTGTATTGATTAGTATGCCAACACATTTGGATCGAGCACATTCTGCCCTGGTAACCTCTATTTCTTTTGGCATCTACCTAAAAGAACTAATTTGATTAACACTATCATTAAGGTGTTTTAAGGTGTTAATATGAGCATCAAAACTTGTAATCAAAATTTCGTCTTAGATATCTCAATGCTGCCCATCGAGCTAGTATGTCTGTTCATTTGGCTTCCATTATTTGATCTTTGTCAAAAACATGATCGCTTAATTCGTTATTGTTACTCATCAGACGAGAAACAAATAATCCAGCCATTGATACTACCTGAGCAACGAGTTCAAGTAGATAAAAATGGTTGAAATCAATACATATGTTTCATTCCAAAAACTTTGAATAAACTCAGAAGTTTGAAAAAAAAAGTAATTTATTATTACGAAAGTTGATTCTGCTCATAAAATAAAAGACTTATGAAGTAGACTAATATCTCAACCTAAACCTAATTAAAAATGGTTTGAAACGTGAAGTTTCCGAACAAGCAAGTTTCCAGCGAAAAATACTAACACACTTTTGACTTACCAAACGACTTCCAAATTTCGTGAATCTTAGCATTTCAGAAAGGTATGTAAGTCAACAACATTTCTTTGAAGACTCCATGAGATTAGCCCTAGAAAATAAAAAAGAAAATATTTAATTTTTTTAAATTTATTAGACAATTTCATAGACTTGTTTGAGCCCTTGAACATCATTTTCGTGATCTCGAGCTCATCATATTTGAAATGACTTTGCCTAGACTTCTTACCGTCTTGATTCTGAGTTTGTATGCAAAAGTTATTGCTATTGAAAGTTGAGTTGCGCGTTTAAGCCACTTTGTTCAATTTCACAAATTCATTCTTACTTTTCATCCTCCTTATTATATTAAAAAATACTTAAATACTTTATAAATAATCACACACACATATATAGAGATGCATTCTAGTGAGAACCAAAAATGCGTGAGAACCGTGAGAACCAACGTAGGGGCGGCATGTGACAGGGGCGTGTATTTTTCTATACCCTATAAGTGATCCATGTCGGGGAAGTAGTGTAACGAGAGTTTGGAAGAAATTTTTTTTTAAAACTGCCATGTCAGCGTGATTGTCAGCGCCATGTGTCGGGCTCCAAGCGATTTGCACAAAATCATGCCTCTTTATACAATATTGGATTTAGTAAATAATAGTGGAAGTCTAAAAAACGTTTTAATCTACTCCGCGTTTACTTATACATCACATTCATTGGATTGGGGAGTAATATTTTGACTGACAATAGCCTTTCTATGTAATTAACAAATACTTAGTTAGCCCAAATGGATGGGTATTGCTTATTACTTGTCGTGACTTAAGAACTCACTGAATTCAACAGACCACTCCATTAAATTTATTGAAGTGTATACAAATAAGGTGCCTAATCACATGAATTTATTCTATTACCTTATATATATAGTTATTAGAATGTGATCATAAATGGTACACTCACTGTCTTGAGACTATTTTCAACTATTTTCAAAGTGATTCCAACCAGTATAAATCAGGAGGATGACATTAAAGAGAGTTTTATTCCTACTGAGTTGACTCAGTGTTTTTTTTTCCATTAAATGCTGACATAAATTAATAAAGTGAAGTAATGGTGAAAAATGAAATAATATAAATAAATTTTGTGAATGGTGATGGAAGGAGAGGAGAGGGACATAAACATTGATACTGTTACACACTAGAACACAACTAGTTTGGGTTCTTCCCTGTTTCTTTCAGGTATCCTTGTGTCCTAGAAAAAGAAACCCTCTACTCCTCCCTCATCTCCCTTCCTCCCATTTCCACCACCATACCATTTCAGGTATTTTATTTACAATAATGTCATTGATTCGAAGAGGAGAATAAATGCGGAGGAGAGTAGAGTATTCGGGGCGTGACAGTTGAAATCAAGCAAGATGTTGGGGTCATTGAGTTCCTCTTCCCACCACGAGGATCAGGAAGATGAGCCTACAAACTCGATCCCCATGGCGGCGGCCTCTATGTCTTCGGATCTCCGCCAATTGCTCGTCAGTTGCGCCGAGCTCGTGTCCCGCTCGGACTACTCGGACGCCCGCCGCCTGCTCGCTTTCCTCGCCGCAAACTCCTCCCCTCACGGCGATGCGACGGAGAGGCTCGTGCACCAGTTCACCAATTCACTCTCTCTCCGCCTCTCCGGAGCTGCTGTGCCGACGACTTCTTCTTCTGATGCTCTCAGGTCGTCGTACCTGTCGTTGAACCAGATCACCCCGTTCGTCAGGTTCGGGCACCTGACGGCCAACCAGGCGATCCTGGAGGCGATCGACGGCCACCGCGCCGTCCACATACTCGACTTCGACATCATGCACGGCGTGCAATGGCCGCCGCTGATGCAGGCCATCGCGGAGCGCTCCGACGACCTAAACCCTCCCCCGACGGTCCGGATCACCGGGACCGGCTCCGATCCGGACGTCCTCACCCGAACCGGCGACCGCCTCCTCAAATTCGCCCACTCCCTCGGCCTCCGGTTCAGATTCCACCCCCTCCTCCTCCTCCCCGACGGCGACCCCTCCGCCGCCCTCGCGCTCCTCCCCGAGGAGGCCCTCGCCGTCAACTCCGTCCTCCACCTCCACCGCCTCCCAAACCTCCGCCTCTTCCTCCACAAAATCAAAGCCCTAAACCCCAAAATCGTAACCGTCGCTGAGCGAGAGCTCAGCCTCACCCACAACCACCACCCCCACTTCGTGGACCGCTTCGTCCACGCGCTGGACCACTACGCCGCCGTGTTCGACTCCCTCGAGGCCACCGTCCCGCCCGCCAGCCCCGAGCGGATGGCCGTCGAGCAGGTGTGGCTCGGGAGGGAGATCGATGACGTCGTGGCGGCCGCCGACGACTCTCGGCCGCTCCACGACAGGTTCGATTCGTGGGAGGCGGCGATGAGGAGCTCCGGCTTCACGAACGTTCCCTTGAGCCCGTTCGCGCTGTCGCAGGCCAAGCTCCTCCTCCGCCTCCACTACCCTTCCGAGGGCTACCAAATCAACCCTCTAAACGGCTCCTTGATCCTCTCCTGGCGCTCCCGAACCCTCTTCTCCGTTTCCTCCTGGCAATAATAATTAACAAGGTCGGTCCTGAGTTCAAATCTTGATACATACAGTCTTATTATAAAAACCTCAGCCTTGCGCATGCATGAAGAAGAAGATGAGCTCGATCAATCGATCTTGTTGCTTTACTACTACACGTTGCATGGAAGAAAGATGATGATCTTCTTATTTTCTTGGAGAGCTGAAACTTCTAATTGTTATTAGTAGTGTAATTCTTATACCTAAGTTTTGGGTTTGAAATGTTTTTGTGCTGTGACTTTTTCTTTCTTTATTAATTAATTAATTAATTTGTTGGGTTATTATTACACAAACTAATTAAACCTAATTCCACTATTGCCTTTAGGTGAATATCGCATTTAAATTAATATATTGGGATTAAAGTTGGAAACCCACCATCTCTTTTGCTATATATTGGTTATGGCTTAACTTTAGTTGTTGTCCATTATTGGAGTTGATTTGAATGCATTATCTCTTACCTTTTTCTTTCCTTTTTTATTTCTATTTTTGCTACTGTAAAGTGTATGGTGCAGTTTATTATGATAATTTAATTAAGATGTCTTATGTTATAGATTCTTATGTTATAGATTGAATATTAATAAAGATTAAATCGATCCCAAGCGAGGAACAGATAAAGGAATATTGACTATAATCTTGTGGGTATATAACAGTAAATAACAAACTAAAATTGTTCAGAAGTCAATGACGAATCTTTTATGTCTTCAGGTGTGTTTAAGTGTAAATTAGGCAAGACCTGAAGATGATTTATTTGTATTAATCTGATGCTTTGAAACAAAATGTCAACTCAGACGATTGAGTCAAGAAGAGTACTTTGAGGAATGTAGCAGGTTCAATTAATGCTTACTTAATTATAATTATTTTGTATTTTACTTACAAATTATTATTAATTAAGGTATGAATTGTCGGTAGCATTTTAAATAACAAGGCAATAAGAGGGTTCAAGAAAAAAACTCCACTTTCTTTATGTTGTTTTTGATGAAAAAGACTTTATTAATAGCACGAGAAATCATCCTCTAAAATGTCTATAAGAAACAGTGTGACCAACCTCTCGTCTAATTCAGAACGTACATTTAAAATTATATATTTAAACAGCAAATCTGTTGGATGATTACAAAAAACATTTAGCGAACAACACCTTAACAGACTTAAGATAGAGATTCCTTAAGTACTTACAATCATAAACGATGCCTCCTAATCTCTCTAGAGGCCGCAGTAATATGATTAATTAAGTTCCATAATATCCAAAGATTTGGAAAATCATTTTCTCAATTGCCAAATGCTTTATGGTTATGTTTGACATACACATTAATATCATGTTATCTTATATTTTTTACTATTCTAAAAATTATTTTATATACGAACTTATCAATTTTAATTAGATTATTAACCATCATGTCCTCAATAAAAATATGCATTAGATTATGTATCGATAGTAGTTTGCACTACACAACTATGAGTATCACTATATAGATTCAATTTTTCCCGATCCATGCAAATAAGTTGCGTCAAGCATGGTCGCCACACAATGAAGTATGTTATATGCTCTATTATACCCAACTTACTTTGTAATGTGTCAACATATACACCGGGTTTGTGTCACCTAAAGTAAATTAGAGTACATCAGTCTCATTTTCTACATGTGTCTCATATCGCGAAAAAAATCAACTTATTGATCTTATTCTCTGACCTAAGTAAATATAAACAATACTTGTTGCTCAAATCTGTTCCGAATGTCAAATTTATAATTTATGTGAATAATAATAAAAAGTTATAATTTGAACATATTTTTCGAGACCATCTTGATATGAAAAGTTTATATCTAGTTGCAATATTTATCCATCATTGTCTCTTGAAAACAACTGTTAAACAAACTCTTTAGAAGAAATTGAACCAAAATTTTAAACATACCAAATACTAAGAAAATTCTCATATTTAAATCTCATAATTAAATAGAATAAACGATATTTTAAATTGTATACGTGTATATGATATGTGACGGGACGTGACATGACAGGGCGTGACAGGGTATGAATGCCTCAATCCAACCTAGATAAAATTTTCAATAAATCCGTCCAAACCCTGAGTTCATTAACCTACCCGCCTCAAAATAATTTTATAGGATTTGAGTTATTTTTTTACTTATAAAAAAAGTTTATAAATAAAAACTTAAAGTTAGATAAATTAAATTTATCATAAAATGTTCTTATCAAAACCAAGAACACTACATAATATAAGACTTCAAAATTAATTCAATCACGGCTATTCCAACCACTCTCTTCCAAAAACAACACTAATGTTTGATTAATTACTTAGTAAAATAGAATAGAAGAAAGTGTTTGTTCCCGAAAATTCCCATTGTCTTGCTTCAATCAAGGAGTGGAGATGGGATACATTGATGCATGAAGGGTTAATTTGTTGTCTTGTGGATTAATATAATCATAATAATAATAATAATAAATGATGCTTTTATGAGAAGGTGTGGTTATGAGATGGAAGCATTGATTTGATTCACCCTAATTTCTGCCTTTTGTCCCCTCAGCAGCAAAACCATAGAAGTTCACAAAATCAAATCCTCTTGCCTCCTCTCTCCCCTCTATTTCCATGCCTTGGGATCTCTTGTGTCTTGTGGTGTTTCTTCCACTTGATCCCAAGGGACCACTATTTCTCATTCCACTCTCTTCTCCATATCCTCTTTTACAAAAACCCTAACCCACCAATCAATCTCCATTGCATTACAGCACATTACAATGGTTTTTGCTTGGTCAAGATGAACACCATATCCTAAGACATTTAGTGCTTGAATTCTAGGGAGTCATCTCTTTGGAAGTAAATGTGAGATGAAGGGGATGTGTTAGGTTAGATTCGATAAAATTACCGGGGATGTAGAGAATAGAAAGTTATGATAGAATTTACTATTTTGATGCCAATAAAATAAACAAATTATATTATAATACACAAATAAGTGGATGAAACGAAATAGTATTGAAAGTATAAAGAATGATATTTTAGATTAACGTCCAACGTATAAAAGATGTGAATAATGTTATCACTTGATAACTGTTTTAGAACATCTGGTTATCATTTTGACTTTCAATGTAAAATTAGATTTCAATATAATGTAAGAGTTTTTCAATCTTTGGTTGCATCCCCATAATTCAATGGCATATATAATAAATATATCATTTCATATCCATAATCTCACATTACGTGACTTAATATTTAAGTGGAACACACTTTAATATGTTCGATATGTGATTTCACAGAATAAAAACGTATCATGAATAAGTTCTCTGTTATTAAGTCCATGAATCTTTCGACCGATCAAATTTTGTGACAAACATTCAAATATACCAATATTATCAATATGTGAATATGTAAGTTTGATCAGCATGGGTTGATGGCAATATATATGATGATAGGATCACAATCATGTACAAACTAGTCCAAACGTCTAAACCGTCCGAACCGGTAATGGGTAGAATATTATGGACTCTATAAAATGTTATAGACACGGTGGTAGAACTTCTCTTTCACGTGTCTTGCGCTGGGACAACGCACGCGCAGATCTTCAGCGGTCCACCGGTTGATATTGATTCGGACGGTTTGAATATTTCACCCGATTTGTACTACTGGAGTGCACCAGTATAATATATACATAGGGAAAGAAGAATCAATAATAATAAGGTGTTCTTCTCTTGTGAGCTGACAGTGATGAGAGAGAGAGTTAGGGTTGGATGGATTGATGGAAATGGGTTGCGTGTAGGGAAAGGAATAAGTGTGTTTGGAGTGACTGAGGCATGAGACATAGAGACAGGGCTATGTCTAATAAGCTAGGGTTGGTGCACGCATGGCCATGACAGCATCATATGACATATACATTATGTGATTATGTATCATCCATCCATCTATCTATCTATATTGTCTCTCATTCCGACATAACCTTTTGGTTTTTCGACACTACTCTCTTCTTGTCCTTTGCTTCCGACCTATACCCAATACCAATAGGGCTTCTTTTCATCTTTCCCTTTTCTCATTCCTTCATTCACATGTAGTTTTGATACTATTTTCACATGAAATAACCATTTTGGAGTGTTCTTTTTCGTGTTTAAGTTGTTAGTAAATTGAATTCCAATATGATATGAAAGTTTATTCGGTTTTCACATATGCGTTGTAGCCGATGACTTATTTGTCACAACTTGTAAAAAAAAGTTCAATCTACATGTGAAAAGTGCTATATCACTACTGAGAAGAACACTATCTCCAAACCACGATATGTGTCTGATTAAGCGCATAATCGTGTTAGTAGTATATTCTCGACACGTATGCGTCGGGTATATGGTGCATCAAAAAAAAATTTATCAAAGTGTGTCAGGATTTATGACACCCCGTTCTGTATCAGTATAATGTTATATACCCGACGATTCTCAAAATTCATGCGTCGAAAAATATTATTTTCTTGTAGTTTATCATCGCACATTGAAAATATATCTAAATATCGTACTGAGTCTTAAACTCTGGTATGAAGTTAAAAAGCGAGCAATCTCAAACATTAGATCATGCTCAAACTGGTGCATATTTGATATTTTGGGACAATTTTCTTCAAATGACCATGGCAGAAGAAAATAAGATGTTTCTCATTTGTTGCATCAGCATATTCCCTTCCCTTCCCTTCCATAATTATAATTTATTTATTTAATGTAGTAGTGGGTATCTTCACACACCTATCTAATCCTCTCTCTAATCTCCATGACAATGACCTTATTGACCTACCCCATTCCCTATCAATGTGTCTTTGCTCCAATTTTCGCATATTTTTGTAATCATTTTCAACTACAATTCATTATCATATATAAATATGAAAACCCATTTCTTCTTTCGTATAATATACGTGAATTTACAATAAAAGCTACAAGTTATAAAACCAAAAGTGGGTTTAGGGGTACCTGAGTGATTACAATATATAGTGGAATGAAGCAGCAAATTATTAGCTCCAATCATCACCCCAAAAGATTCCTAGTAACTAGCTAGAGGGGCTGTGGTTTCATTTTCTTTTATTCACATATATGTTACCAAAATGTTAACACATTTTAACCATAATTTAAGGGTAAAATGAATGCTAGATATTTTTGAATATTAATTAGGGATAGAAAGAGGTGACATGTAGGAAATTAATTAGACATATATGATGGGTACAAGTAATTAAACTAATTTAATTTAAATAGTTATTATTTATCTGATTATATTTTTCAATGAAGCACCCCAAATATTTGTTTACATGATTATTAGGCACACTCTAGCAATACTTTCATTTCACACTTAATCATGCATACATGAGTTTTGGTGACACAAATATATAATTTGGAGGTTATGAAAATATTGATTCACATTTATTTTTTTCAGTCAAACTGATACTAATTATGCTTATAACAAGTTTTGCTTGCTGGCACCTAATAAGGTCTTCTCTCCAATTGATATTAAACTATGATTTATGAGTTTTGGTGACACAAATATATAATTTCGAGGTTATGAAAATATTGATGTGCATTAAAAAAAATTAGTCAAACTGATATCTAATGCTTATACCAAGTTTTGCTTGTTGCTTAGCACCTTAAGTCTTCTCTCCACAATTAATTGATATTAAATATGATCCTAAACTTTAATGCGAATATGAGAAAGTAGCACAATAAATTAACTTTTTGAGTTACATATCAATCTTGATATCTCTTCAACAAATCCCCATGTTACATCAATTTTTTTTTTACTAAAAACTATAAAAGTGATGAATGGTATTTTCAATCATAATATTCTTTATATCTAGCATATGTCTTTTCTTTTCTCTGGATTCCTACAATGATTGCCCAAAAGTGTTTTTGTGCTTCATGATGTGAAAATACAAACCCATCTTTTCTTTTTCCCTTTTTTGTTTAAATGTATGATTTTTATCCCAATACCAAAACCATTATTATTAAATTAATAATGTATTGTCAAATACACCCCCTCATGAATCTGTACTGATATTAATTATGATAAGAAATGTGAGAGTAGTACTAGGTATATACAATAGTGAGTGGAAAAGGCACCACAAAGTCCATACATAGAAATAGAATAAGAAACCAATAAGGAAGGAGGGGAATCAAAATCCACATATATATTCTATACCTGTCATGTTCATGGGATGAAGAAAGGATTACCTAATTAATTATTAGTTAATATTAATCAATTTTATGATAGCAAGCAATATGAAAAAAAACTATGCACCTCCAATAACCATACCTTGTTGAAATTAAAACAAATTTACCTCTACAATTTTGGGAAATTCACTTCACTTCAAGTGTTTTATATGTTGTTTATCATGGCCTGATCACATACTCCATCTTTTTATTGAACAATTCAGTTCTTGATTTTGTTATGTCTTTCTTATAAGCAACTTTTATCTATACAGTAACATACACGAACACATACTGCTATACACTATATTAATTAAACAATTGTAAGATCATCTCTAACCACATATTATATTTGTCTCTCCAATACAGAATATGATATATCAACTCCAACCACATATTTATATATTTCATTTTCCTCTCCAAAAATAATTTTATTTTATTATTACTTTATATTAAATAAAATAATCATAATGATGCAATAAATAACATATTTCCTTTTGTTTTATTATTAAAATGCATATATCAAATAACACATGACATATGAGATTGGAATAAAATAACATATAACGTAAATTTTATAATAAATATAGAGTTTACATTGGAATTGCTGTAAGAGTAAGAGACAGTTGTAGCATATAACATAAATTTTATGATAAATACACATTTACGTTGGAATTGCTGTCTGAGTAAGAGACAGTTGTAATGTAAATCTAGCCTAGCCTAGCCTATCCAAGTAGTGGTAGTTTTATGTAATTAATAAATTAATTAATTAATGGTATGTGTTGGTAATTGTAGGAGAGAGGTGAACATGGGAAAGCATAGTCTGGATCCAGATAAAAAGGTGTCTACAACCATCAAATTAGGGATCCATACATTATTAGTAATTAAATGTATTAATTTAATTTCCTCGCCTAGAAACAAATTCCAAAATTTTCTGCATATATGCTGTGTCTGGAAGTGGTGTCTGTTGATTGATGTAAATTACTACATACATACATGTGTTGTGTGGTTCATTTCAAGTGGGGACACAAAATATGTATGCAATGTACATAATAATAATTATATAGTAATAGTTGAAAGATGTAACATAATTACTATGACTCGCCATACAAGAATTTCAGATTTTAGCGTATGTTTGATAGCATATGAAGTGCATAAATAGTGATGAAATTTGATTTTTAAAGTCTTTTGTCCTTGAATAACATGAGTTCGAGACGATTTTTTTACTCAAAAGTTTCCTTCAACTTCGCTGCGTACCCTTGCATTAGCTTTTTATTTTTTCCAACTGGCTCCGAACCCGATTAAGTACACAGAAAATACATATTCTCTAAATGCAAATGTGAAATGTATATGAATAAAAATATTTTTAATAACAAATTATAATATTTTTAAATATATATTATATACAGAATAACATATGTTTCATGATCCTAACTCAAAGCGAACGAAAATTTTATATTTTGAAAAAAATTTCGGACATGTCCCGCCTAACTGGGTCTAAGAGAAACTTCAATCCTATATGCAAATATTAGAGTTTTTAAGAGCAATACTTTCATGCAATTGCAAATAGGGTGA
>JAYMTP010006037.1:0-12563 GCA_036897365.1 Geranium brycei | reverse complement strand
GGTTCGTAGCTGTTAAGGGAACGCCCTCGGCTTTTATAGCAGCTACACAAGAAGTCTTGACATCCAACTAGGGTTTCCTCTTGCTTTGCAGTGACGCGTCTTCAAGAACTTCTCTATTTCCGTCAGACTTCTGTTTCCGTTTCCTTCACGTACTTCCTTTCTTCATGCAAGCTTTCTTTTCCCATATTTCCACACGTATTGGGAATAATCGATCGCAACATTACAGCTGTAAACACGTGTATATGCTAATCCTATTCGAAACCGGAAACTTACCTAAAATTAGGTCGACATATGTCTTTCACTAATGCTCCAGACATTTCGACTAACATCTTTCTGTGTCCTAAAAAATACAGCCAATCTAAGTAACAACAGGTGGATGCACAAATTGTTATATAAGCTGGTGAATGGATTCACATATTTCAGATGTGAGACTCTAACACCCTCACTCACGTGCAAGCCTTGAAATGCAAGTGAAAACAGACGAACGGGGGGGGGGGCAGATATAAAATGGACGTCCTCTGATTCATGAGCTTTTTAGAACCGAAACAGATGACATGATTCATATGTTTTAAACCCGGTGTCATATGGAGGTCACGTTCAAGATAGAACCAACTTTTGATACCATGTCAGAAGCTCAACCTATCTACAAACTCAAGTTGATAAGTGAAAGTTCAAATTATTATATAAGATGGTGAATAAATTCACATGGTTGAGATGCTTGAGACGTGGGAATCTAAAATAATAATTGAGGGTGTGTGAAATGAGGATAATAATTTCAACTCCAATGGGACATTAATACCCATTTGTCCCGGAGATCATGGGAATTTTGTGTCTTGTTTTGTTGCGGTAATGTTGTTGGGAGTTGGGACCAATCCAATAATAATGCGTTGTCTCCATTGTTTTTAAATTATAAAAATAAAAACACTAACCACACACGTGTACGTACACTGTTCCAACTCTATTAAATTATTTCCTGCTCAGGTCGGTACAGCAATTCCATCTTCAAAACTTATGTAGACTACTGGTTTAACATCATAAATAATGGATACTAATAAAATACTATATATTATGCACACAGAAAATCGTATTTAAAATTCATAGGATAAAATATAATTTGGTGTCTTTTCGTAGGATACATATATTGTAAGTAAATTTGATTAATTGTACCCTTAGAACTTAATTATTGACCAATTGGGTTCGAGTTAAAATTGCATATCTCATGAAACTCAATTTATAAATTAAGGCAACGTAAAATATAATATACAAGATCTTACTTCATCATAAAATAGTGAAGTACTTCAAATTAACTCGTCTATAGAAAAACAGATTAATTATTTAACCAATTAAACAAATAAAGTCTGTTCCTTGATTGCAAATATTAATTTGTGGCATATACTAAAAGTTGTAGGTTTCAATGTTAGTCTCGTACATTATCAATATAATAATAAATGTCATTTATTTAAAAGAAAATTTAGAGTAATAAATACACTAGTACGTAGAGATTGAAAAAAAGCTATCACTTATTTTTATCACATCATACGATGTAAATATATATGTACGAAGTGACTGAATTATTTTTTCCGAATCCGACCAAATCTAACTTATTTCAAAATGAATCCAGCACGAAATCGGTATTTCAGCCTCGACACTATTTAAATTATTGTCGATAAAAGAAATATCTATCAATAATTATAGTTAAATTAAAAATATGAGAAATAGTATTTGTATATATATATATATATATCATGACACAAGATCTAAAATATCAAATAATTTTCTATTGAGTCCTTTGCTTGAGCCTGAAGACATATTTGAGAGCAATTTTTTGCCAAAGATTAATTATTAGGATAATATAAATTTAAACCAGCTCACTAATTCCCTCACGCTACCGTTATTTTGTACGGTTTGTTAGTTAGTTACTTTCTCTGCAACACTACGTGCGTGCTGTGTATATTCTGTGTGCGCGAGACAGCTATTGATCTCCATTTTCTCTTTCCCTCTCCTCCATTTTCAACGATGAAGCACAGCTCGAGGCGCCAATCTCAGGTACACTACGCGCAATTTCGCGCACACATGGATTTTTTTGTTTGTTCTTGTGATTTTGGGATATTTGAAGGTGATTGGGGGAGGATTTGCAGAGGAGTTGGGCTGAACTGTGTTGTTTCGCTTGCTTCTCGTGCCTGCAGATCTTCTGGACGCGGCTCGTCATGCGCAAGTGGCTCAGCATCGGGGACAAGGCCTCCGATTTCAGCGCCGACCCCGCCGACGAAGACGACGACGACGACCTAGATTCTGACGCGGAGGGTCAAGGTCAGATCCTCAACTCTAATTCGCCAGATTGATTCGGTTTGTTGGAAGTTTTGGAGTTCGGATCTTATCGGCGATGTGGATTTTTTGTGTGCAGAATTTGATGCGTCGGGGAGAGATTTGAGTGGTCGAGATCGGAGAAGAGATGGAGCTCAGGCTGATCCTACTGGTAGTTGTTTTTTTAACTATACAGTTGAAATTTTGGGTTCATTTTTGGTCACTGTGAGCTCAATTTACTTCAATTTTGGTGACTGTAGCTAATAGATCCAAACTGTTATTTAAGCTGGTGAACAGATTCACATTTTTCAGACGTGTTACTTTAACAATGTAAAAGATAGCATTTGTTTTCTTCATGGTGTTGAGCATAATTCAGTTCAAAATTAGGTGTCAAATCTGCGACAGGGAAGATTTGGTTCTGCTGTGTATAATTTCAGATTTTCATTTCAAACATGGTAGAATTTGAAAATATTGTTGTCTTCGTGTCTAGTTTTATTTTCCAATTCATTGAGTTAGTGTTTAGTTTAACATACATTTGTTTTGAAGATGAAGATTTGGGACCCTGCAGTGCCAAATTATTGTATTTAGGCACTAATTTCATAGACGAGTTATTAAATAATTTAATGAGGTTATGTACTGGTGCATTATCTATCTCTATCTAGTTGAAGATTTATTCAAATTCAGTGGCTGGTGTTTTCTAAATAGTCTATTGTATTGTGGTTGGCCAAGAAAGGCTTCATCTTTTTCTATTTATCTAATGTTTTTGGCTTCTTATTTTGAGTCCATGTATTAGAAGGATCAATGTCTTTCATTCTTTTAACTTTGCCTCATGGCCACTTATTATTATCCTACTTATTTTGCTGCTTATCTTTGGAATTCAGACCCTCTTTCATTATTAAGAAGAAGACGGAAGTCAGAAACTTTTAGGGCACAGTATATTAATACCAAAGAACTCAGGTTTGATGTCTGTCTTCATCTATAATTTGTCTTTATTATGAAAATGATGTATGCCTACTTGGTTGCTTTGCTCAGTTGTTTCTCAGTTCTAACTGTTATTTTACGGGTTATTTAATTTTTATATTGAAATTTCTAGAATATGTGCTGGGACGTGGAATGTTGGAGGAAAAGCTCCACCTGATGATCTAAATATCGATGATTGGCTACATGTTGATGAGCCTGCTGATATCTATGTCCTTGGGTAAGTAATTCACTGATTTGCTATTTTGATCTTTACTAGTCATCCACACCAAATTTCAGTATTCTGTGCTTCTACATTAATATATAGGTGCATAAAGTCATTAACATTGATTTTGGGGTCAATATTAGCTTGTTACTTGTTATGTGTTGCTCCTTCCAGCATTTCCTCCTCATTCTTAGTGTTGATATTATATTGGTCAGTTTACATTCGATCCCATGATAGATACAACTTGTATGTAATCATGTCTCTGTCTGGTTTAGTTTAAATGTAATTGCTGCATTGGTGTTTTTCAAAATTTTGGTTGATGTTTTGCATTTACAGTATTCAGGAGATTGTGCCATTAAATGCTGGAAATATTTTTGGTGCTGAAGATAACGGCCCAGTTCTGAAGTGGGAAACTATCATTCGTGAGGCACTGAACAGAATAAGACCCGCAGCTAATAAGATGAAATCCTTTAGTGATCCACCCTCTCCTACAAAGTTTAAGCCTCCCGATGATATCCCATGTATAGACGAAGAGTTATTACTTGAAAGTGATAGTGACATTGGAGAGGAAGTCCATCCACTTGATGATGAGATCAATGGATTCAGTGAATCTAAAGATGCATCTGACATAGATGAAAACTTGCTCATGAATTCTGGAGATTCAGATTGCTCTGGTAGTTCCAAGGCATGCCTGCCAGTAGAAAACCATGTTCAGATGCAATTTCCCATAACAAAGAGGTTGGATAGGGTATATAGCCCATGGACAGATGATACTGTGGAAAACAGAGAAATGCCATCCGCCAAACAAATTACCAAATTGACCAGAGTTCTTAGTATGACTGAAAGGATCGGTTTGAGCTGGCCAGAGCCTCCTATGCACTTGCTATCTGTACAACATGCTCCAGAGAGACCAACAACCTTCAAATCATCAAAGTCTTTCAGATCATATAACTCTTTCAAGTCATTTCCAAACGAAATGCAATCTGGTTTAGAGTTCCTAGCAGATATTAACCTTGAAGCTCTTATGAAGCGGAAAAGGTCATCATTTGTAAGGATAGTAAGCAAAAAGATGGTTGGGATCTTTATCACTGTATGGGTTCGTAGGAGCTTGCGTCGGCATATTCAAAACGTCAAAGTGTCAACTGTTGGCGTTGGTGTCATGGGGTACGTCGGTAACAAGGTATCTTTGGTCTGCAGTTTCATTATTTCCATGCACTTTTGTGATTACTTTTGACTATTGTGATATTGCTAGACATGGAAGTGGTGCTTCTATTTTGTTATCAGAACAAAACATGTTTTTGTTTTTCTTATTTGTAGTTTGCATAGAGACTCTGTTTGATGATGGAGATGGTATGTAATTGTTTGCAACATGATATTTCTGAAAGTCTGACCTTTTTATTTTTTTATACATTTTTTAGTATCCCATATCATTTCCATCACCTATCATCTTGTAAACAATGAAGGCTATTAGTATTGCTAACCTCTACATTGATGGCAAATAGTCTATTTTGCACATTGCTTGTACTTTTTTGAAATTCTCACATGTCTGCAATTTGATCAAATGGTTACCGAGTAACATTTCACATCTTTCTATTACAAATGCATTGAAATTATTAGTTGTTTCATTGAAGTTCTTCAGATGTTGACATCAATTCAATCTTTCAGGGATCAGTTTCTGTCAGTATGTCCATATACCATACTCTATTCTGCTTCATATGTACACACCTGACATCAGGTGAAAGAGATGTAGATAAAAACAAAAGGAATGTTGATGTGCATGAAATACATCGAAGAACTCAATTTCACCGCGCTTCCAGTATCGGGCTACCTAAATACATTCTAGATCATGAGTGAGTATTTGAGATCTAAATACCATACCACAGTTACGTCTCAGTTCTAATTTTTTTCCTCCTCCTCTTAATATATGGCTCTTTTATAGGTTATTTTTGATGGTATGCTTGCTTTCCAAGTCAAGTTTTTTTTTTTCCTGACTTTATCTAGCAGATTTACTATGGTCAGTAAGAAAGAAAATCATATACTGAAATTGACACTCTCCATGCAGGAAAATGATTTGGTTGGGTGATCTTAATTATCGACTTAATTTGTCATATGACACAGTACGAGAACTGATACGCAGAAAGGAGTGGTCTAAGCTGCATGAACATGACCAGGTAGTCTACCATTAATTTTTTCCTGTACTTCACGTCATGAAGTAACAAACAGATGCCAAAACGTTATTACTTCATATATGACACACATTTCAAAAATTTGTACCTTAACTAGTGGGTAGTGTGACATAGCACATGAAACAGTGGAAAACGAAGATATAACACTTTAAGCATGTTAATAGAAAACAATGATTTTTGTGGCTGATTGAAGTCACTGGGAATGGAAAGGCAGAATTAATATATGTCATATATATATTCATAAAATGTTCTAAATTGCATTTTCTTTTGAAAAAGACAATTATGTCAGTTAGAACATCAATGCTCATGGCTCATCTTTCATGAAGACTATAAACAACAAGCATGTTTTCAGTTAACCACACCCATGCAAACATATTCTGATAAACATATAAGTGCATGCTCTGTTCATGTGTGTGCACATACTTCTCCATTTGAGCAAAAAAATAAGAAAATATACATTTAGACTTTATTAGTTTAGAAGGAAGCTCATCATATACTTTTCTGTTTAATAAGTAGAGTTTAACTGCTACTTATTTATTCTGATAGCTCATGCGAGAGTTTAGGAAAGGTAGAGTGTTTGATGGATGGTCAGAAGGCACTTTATATTTTCCACCAACGTACAAGTATGAGAACAATTCGGAGAAGTACTGTGGAGAGGACCCAAAGATCGGGAGGCGCACGCCTGCATGGTATGCTTCTACAAGTTTGAATTTGTGTATTCCAATTTTCAAGTATTGAACACCATATCTTCATATCATGTTTACTCAACAAACCTTTTACATGAATCTACACCTACCATTTCTTCGTAAAATCGATTGGTTCATCAATACCTGAAAAAGCACTTGTTATTTTCTGTTTCCATCTAGTCTCAAGAGTAAATGATAACAATTTGGGACCAGGTTCCCAGAATAACTGTGATTGATGGTACAGATTGTAGGTAGAATCTAGATATAGCAAGGTGCTTAAGCTGACCAATGTTGGTTGACAGCAGACTTACAATTTTCAATCTTACCAGTTCACATACGATGCTCTGCTCTTATCTTGTTTAATATGCCAATTGTAACTTTGTAGTAATTGACATTCATTCATCAGGTGTGACCGCATTCTTTCGTATGGCAAGGGAATGAGGCTAGTGAGTTACCGGAGGGCTGAACTTAAACTTTCTGATCACCGACCTGTGACTGGAATGTATGTGGCTGAGGTCGAGGTGTTCTCTCCTAGAAAGTTGCAGCGGGCGCTCACGCTCACAGATGCAGAGATAAAAAATCCACTAGATGCAGCAGATCTTTTGGGCATTGATTTTGGATTGAGCTGCTACGGAGTGGAAGAGGTAAGTACTACTACGCAGTATTTTTAATTGAATGAACAAGATCTATTTGGTTTCATCTGTAGAAGTTATTGCATTCTAAAGAAAGAAAATTGTTGTAGAGAAATTAGATCCCTAAATGTATGAAGCCAACAAGGACCTCCAATTTTCTAACAAAATACATGTTGACCAGCTTATTTTATTGGGTTTGTTAGCATCTCACGTTGAAAAGTCGTTGGTCATATCACTTGTTGATAAGCATATGGGGGCTTTCGCTTATGAGCTCAAACTTGTGGCGGGTTGAATTTTAATTGGTTAGGTCCATATATGCCCTTGAATTTTTAGGTGGGTCGGGAGTTTGCAAGTTTCTTACCAATTTTCGATTTATGAGGATTGGAAGTGAACCGTATAAGCTGGTCACCTCTTAAATAAGAATTGCAAATGAATTTTAGGTTTTTTCAGTTAGAAGTTTGAAAGGAAAAATGCAGCCACTCTGCCAAATGGCCTACAAAACCCAGTAGACTGATTTTTCAGATTCATAAATGGTTTGTTATATGAATATCTGGCATCCAAATTTACCACTTACAGGAGTTATCGTCATGCTACCTCATGTTCTGCATCTGATGTTATTTTGCTGATCCTCAACGACGTGGAACATATGATAGTTTAATCTATACAAGTTATTATGTGGTTTTTATTAGATCTCAGAACCCACAGGCCTTGCCTTTTAATTCTATTTTTTAGTCTTACATTGTCTTCAATCTGTACCTACTGATTCAGGAGGAAGCATCCAGTTTGAAGCATTGAAGGAAGCAAGCTCGCTTGCTGATATTACAAGTGCGCTTTTGGTTCATTCATTTGATTCTTCTATATACACAGAGGGTCCGATTCGGATAAGGAATACTTAAATTGAGTAAGTACAGTAGAAATCAACTTCACTTTCAATTTGAATAAAATACATTCTGTCTATAGTAATTGTAAGTATATTTTGAGTATAGAAAATATATTTGAGAGTATGTGAGATTGCCTTTTTACTCTACACAAAAAAGCATTTTAAATATATTTGGGCATTATGATATTTGCAACTTAAATAGACTTAAAATGTACTTACCACGGACTAGAAAATATATATTGTGTAGATTGAACATGTACTTCATATTTCAGCATCTGTTGTTCTGGAACTGAGTCTTGTTTACTTTTACAGAGAACAGCTTGGATATGGACAAATCAAGAACAAGGCTGTTGGCATTTTTTGTCCAATAAAGTCATTGCCACTTGCCTCTTTAAATAAACATAAGATTGTATATGTCAAAGTTTGAACTCAATACCTTATTAGTTGAGTTGGTGAAGAGAGAGAGAGAGAGAGTTGTAAAAGCATTATATTTTTGCAAACCAAAGGAAGGCTATGATTTTGCTCTATCTATCTATACACAAAGATTCAAATCCAATTTTACAAGTAACTTGTCATGAAAATAGGGTCAAAAGTAACTTGATAGACAAGTCAGTCCTTTGATGACAAATACGCACTACTATTTCATATATATATGATATTAATTGAATTGTAATTTCCAGTGTTATTCATAAGAAAATTTCAGCAGCTTCATTTCTTGTATATTCCTAGGCTTGAATCAATGGCTCGGCGGCGACGATTCCAGGTAGCACAACCGGCTTTCTCAGCCAGTACTGCTCAAACCTCTGCCTCGCGTACTCCTTGTAGTCGAAATCAATGCTGTTGAGATAACTCTGCAAACCACCAACCAATACCGATCAATGTCGAAGCAAAGTACCATACATGATATAATATATGTATGCATAAATACTCGTAACATACCGAAATTATACCCCACAAGCCCCAGAATATATGGTTTGCAAGAGTGTACTTCTCTGCAGCTTCAGTTAGCTCTTCAACTTCATCATCATCTGGTTCAATCCCTATATATAACATATATGTATAAATTATAATAAAAATACGAAAGAGAAAAAAATGGTTGTTCAATTGAGGACTATCTAGGCTTAATTGGGCACAAGAGGCACACCGGCCCGTTATCCATCCACGGACAGAAGCGGGAAGTGTTCGTTGCTCTGTGAAACCAGCCTCACGCAGTGCCCTCTGCTCTAATGGCCAGGAGGTCCCAAGCATTGGATCAAACCCCATGGCCCGGCTCCTTACTTGGATTGGGCAGGCCAGATCGGGACCCCTGCAAGCCCAGCCAGAGGAGTCCACTCGGTTACAAGCTCACGTTATTGAGCTCGGCAAGTGAATGTGGAGAGAAATCCATTTATAAACCACAAATATAACTAATGTTTACCCGATGTGGGACTCCATTATATGTAATCAATAACTTCATCAAGATTAAAGCCCTGACTGAATGTGAAACAAATAAACTAACCTGAAGATTTAAGATATATCCTGGCAAAATTTAGGCGCTCCTCCCTATCTGTTGCCAAATTCACATGTAAGAATATAATACTTCACTTTTGAAGTAGGTACACAAACAGATACGTGAAACAGGTACCTGGGTAGAGGCTGTAGTCCAAGACATGAGGTGTGTCAGAATGATAATTCGCTGCCATTTCACAGAAGTGATTTGCGAGGTCATAAGCAACTGGGTTGAAACTTGCATACTCATAATCCTGTAAATTCAACAATACGGGAATCAAAACTTCCGACCTCACACTAAGAACTAGGAATTTGCTGATGAGAATAACAAATTATCAAATTAGAAACATACTATTATGGTGAGTGATCTTGTCTCCTCGTCCATCATAATATTACCATACTGCAGATCATTGTGACAAAACCCGATATCTTGGTAGGTCTTTGACAACTCCTTCTCCAGCACATTAATTTCCTCATCTAGAACATCCAAGTTGAATTCTTTCAAGGAACACAAACTTTTAGCCTCCCGAAGCCAGTTTCTGTGGAAGATAAATAAATAAATGAAATTAAACGTATTTTATTCTGAAAGGGCCATTTCAACTAATGCTGTACAAGAAGTAAATACCTTATCCTCTGCCAGAGGAATACACGCTTTGGACCAGGCATATCCAGACCATGGAACTCTCTCAACTTAGCTGCTATCAGAGCAGATGTTTCAGGATCCCGCAGATCCGCCGCTGAAAGCGTCTGAAATTGGATACGTAAGTATATTATCTTGTATGAAGGAATAGTATCTTTAGTTGCAAAGCCGTAGCATAGTTGACAAGTTATAAAGCATATATAAGCTTCTACACACAGGCGTGCACGGAAATATTGAGAATCTAAGATGCATGACAAGTACTACTTTTATGATTTTATCCCACACATCAACAAGGTATCTTCATACAATATAAACCACTTGAACAACAATTGTCATTGATGATTCAAACAATATTCCACAAGCCTAATTATTTTGCTCACTTTGTGCTTTTTAGTTTTAGCATAAAACATACTTCTTATGAAATGGAAACAGTAAACTTCTCCTAATTTAGTGATTCACATTAGTTACTAGAAAAGCACTATATAGAAAGTTCATGAAAAGAGCATCTTTGAAAGTAGACATACCCTAGCATGAATGAACTCCTCGACCCTTCCAACAGTGAACCTTCCGAGAAGCCGAGGCCCCTGACCATGGTGTGACATGCATTCAAACGTCCGGATCTCATCATCCCTATTGAAAAAAACGTCAACGCCTTCTCCATAAACCCGAACAAGGGCCTTGCGATGAAGGCCCCCGTTTTTGGTAGGCCAGTTTACCTGGTAAACCTCGTTGGTCATCGCGCCTTTTAGTGGTATCAGCTGCAACTTGTTCATATCGTCCACCACGTCGCCCCAATCAGACGCTACCGATTGCAAGACCTTCTTCAAGTCTTTCGGGAAATCTTTCAATAACACATTTATTTTTACTGCCATTTTGACCTGTGAAAAAAACCAGCATAAATTATTCCATTATAAGAAAACTTCAAAAAAACTGAAGTATCCATTACACATAAATAACCACTGTTCTAAAAACGCTAGCCGCTAGTCTAATCGGGAATCAATCGGATTAATCAGCCTAAAACGGGATTCCTAGGCATTGAAAAAGACCCACTATGTGAGGAACACACAAGAGAATCCAAATTAAGAAACAAAAATACTAAACATGAGAAAATGACAGCATCCAGTAACACACACACTCAACAAATCCAGGTTCAGATGGCACTTCAGGAATTGAAAGATCCACCACAAAATTCAACAAAAATACAAAAACCCACACAACCTCAACAAAGTAGACCAAAACCATAATCAATAGCTCAAAAAGAAAAAAAACAAATCAGAAAATAGAAAATCCCAGTTCAAAGGACACCGCAGAAATCGAAATGGTCAACATTTCACACTCATCGGTCGATCTATGACAAACAGAACCAAAACATACATGCAAATGAAGCATCAAAAGAGCAAAACCCACTTCAAAATTGAAATGCCCAGAACAAATTCACAAAATACAAGTTCCACCATAACCAACAGAATCCAAACCAACATATGCAAGCCAAACATCAAAAGAAGAAAGAACTGTTGAAAATTGAATTGCCCAGAAGCAAATTCATCAAAAACAGAAAGAACCCAGAAGCCAAAACAACAAATTGAGAAGAAAAAAACTCACTCAGAAGCTCCAAGCAAGAGTGAATCAACAAAGTTGCATAAAGGGAGACAGACAATAACCACAACTGCTGTCGGTTTACAGAAAATTTTCTGCTACTATTATTATTATACACAAAAATAATTGAAGTTGTGAACTTATAGGCAAAAAAATATGAACTTTCTGAAAATTAATTAAAGAATCAAGAATTAACTACCGTTCATTTATGAATATTGACGTGTTTCTTTTTCTGCGAATAAATAAAACAAAACTCCGCAAAAAAAAAACTCGTATCGTATCTGCTAAAACGCCGTTCAGACACAGAAGTCTGTAAAACGTGTTAAACCAGCCAATCATAACCGAACACGTGGACGAAATATAACGGCGCCGAATCTCCGTTGAGACTCCGTTATTTTTGGTGGATATTGCACGGCGTCGAATTAGTCTTGGTCTTATTTATTATTTTTATTCCAATATTTAATTTTAAAAAAATATGGAAAGGGACAGTTAATTACGTGTCACAGATAAAATTCGACAACTGTCATGAATAATTGGTCGCAACGGCCCAAAGTTGAAATGACGTCGTTTGAATACAAATTTGTCCCTTTGACTAAATCTTGTTATTGAAATTGGTTTAATATGCTCGCTTTTCTTTTGCGTAAGGATTTGCGAATTGGATAGAATCAATTCGTTTTCTTTGGTCCCTACTGATATAGAAAGATATTTTTTTAGGAAAAGCAAGAACATTATTAAATGGAAACTAACTCGGCATTACACCGACAATCAAAATAATAAATGGTGGGACAAGCTTCGCACCATAGTCACAGCTACTGTTAGTTAAATTGTACCGGGCTAGTTAATGAGCCACAGAATTACAAGAAGAGTTGCACGAACGACTTTCCCTATTGGAACCTCCAAGGATGTTCGACTCGACTCGTTTAGCATCATGCAGAGCTACGACCTCCACCTCATACGGATGTAGAAAT
>JAYMTP010006036.1:0-12564 GCA_036897365.1 Geranium brycei | reverse complement strand
CCGTCCATCATAGAGTTAAGTTTGATGTAAAATGTCCATACTACCCCTATATTAAAAAAATTCAAAAATTCAAAAAAATATTTTTTATCACATAAATAATAAAACACTGATTTCAAAATTATTTTTTAAAAAAATGGTTTTTTCAAAAAAATACTGAAAATAAAAAACATTGTTAAAAGATGTTTTCTTAAAAAAAATTCAAATCATTTTTTTATTATTTATTTCATAAAAACTCTAAAAAAATAAGTTAAACAAATGATTTTTTCAGTTTTTAAACATAAGGGTATTTTAGTTATTTAATAAAATTTGAAAGTGAAATATTTAAATGTCTAAAATATATTTTTCATTTATTAGTTTTTTAAATCCGGGGTATTTTAGATACTTAATAAAATTTGATAGTCAAATACTAAATGTCTAAAATACCCCTATTTTAAGAAAACTAAATATGGAAACAAATATTTGTTTAAATTTTTTTCACAAAATAATATTTATGGAATAAATAATAAAAAAACTGATTTGAGTTTTATTAATTTTGAAAATAAAATTTTATAAAAAAATATTGAAAATGAAAAACGTTGTTAAAATTTGTTTTTATTCTTTATAAAAATCTTTTTTCATAAAGAAAATTAATATTGAAATAAGTGTTTTATTATTTATGTGATAAAAATATTTTTTTTTGAAAAAGTATTTTTTTAACACTTTTTAATATTTTAATGTAGTGGTAAAATGGACATTTTATATTAACTTTAAGTATAGTTGAGGGTATTACTGGGCATAAAAGGCCCATTGCTTCCCAACAATGAGTTGGGAACCGAGTGGTTGTTGTAGATTGAATGCCGATATTTTAGAACGAGTGGCCTTCACAACATTCAGATAGAACCATATCATTCGTAGGAGTGACAGTGAGCAGATGGAAATCAAATTGAAAACGAAAACACACACAATAGTTTTGGAAATCAAATATTTTTCTAGTTTCTATATCTGAAACTCAGAAAGAGAGAAGAGAGCACAGTTGTAAGTAACCATGGATCTTGTTCAAGCAACCACCTCCTACACTCATCGCACTCCGTCCTTGGTTTCGCCGCCGCCTACATTCCGCCGCCGCCATCTCGTCCGTGCCCAAGGTGAGCACACACTTTCTCTTTTTACAATTTCTTCTCTTGAAGCCCTAGACGACAAGTTTTATGAAGCCTTCTTGGCTTGTTTGATAATTCATTGATATTTGAAATGATTTCAGTTGAGCCATCGGACAAATCAGTGGAAATTATGAGGAAATTCTCGGAGCAGTATGCCAGGAAATCGGGAACCTACTTCTGTATGGATAAGGGTGTCACTTCTGTTGTTATTAAGGTATGTTTTTTCTCAGATTTTATTTCTTAAATTGAACTATGTAGGCATAATTAATTATTCAATATCTGCTGCTCTTTGTTGCTTGTGATCAGTTCCAACAATAAACATAAGCACATTATAGGATGGTCTTTTTGGATTGGTAATGCTCTTGGATTGACTTCTACCTTTTCTATAAAGATTAGCTCGGTCCATAGTTTGATGGTTCTTTCCAATATCTAGTAGCCGACTTTCCCTACAATCGCTGGTCAACCTATCTGCAACACATAATATATGTTGCTTAATTACATTAGTATGTTAATGGTTACTAATTTATCTGTTTTTCATTCCAAATCTCTTACAGGGTTTGGCAGACCACAAAGATTCATTGGGGGCACCACTTTGCCCTTGTAGGTTAGTATTGTACCCGTGTCCTCATATTTTACCATACTTCTGTATAAGTGCACATGATTAGCATTCATCCAAGTTACCTTCCAAAAATTTCAATATCAGGCATTATGATGACAAAGCTGCTGAGGCAGGGCAGGGCTTCTGGAATTGTCCATGTGTTCCGATGAGGGAGAGGTAATCTTCATTTGTAACATATATTGCATTGACCACATTGACTTTGGTGGATTTTCTTTTGATTGCTAAAACATAAGATTTGCATGGTAAGGACTAAGGAGTTGGTTGCCTTGTGAACATTTGTTTTTTATCAGCCGAAAGGGAAAATTTAAACATTTGTTCAATATCCAATTATACCTATTGTACCATAGTAATTTGTTCGGAGGGATGAATCCATGGTGTAGATTATATACCCTTTAATTTCATTAATTAATCATTATTTCTTTCCTTATCTGCCACCATTACAAATTTAAAATATTTGACTTCATTCTTTTCCTCTTTGTTCATATGTATATAATCATTTGTCCCCACATAGTGTGGAAAACCCACTATTGCCAAATCATTCTAGTACCTCTCTGATCAGTATAAGATATGGTTATAAGTCGATAGAGACATAGAGTTGAGTTATTGGGAAGTTATATGAGGCATCCACTATCCACCCTCTTAACGGGAAATTGACAATTCAATATGAAAAGCCTTTGTAAAAGATGAATTGGAGATTAAGTATTATTATTTTTCCCTCTTCATGAGCTCAAAAGTACCTGGTAATATGTGAGGCATGCCCAATTGGTTGGTAGAGTCAGTTAACATGAAATTTGAGTGCATCATGATATGTTGAATGTACTTCATTATTTTAAATGTATGATTAGAAGGTAAAAGAAGCAATAATATGTCTGCTTGCCTTTTGTACAAATTAATAGCCGTATATGTCTCGGGATATAATAAGTGATTCTCACATTTCGGATACACTAATTGCTTGAGGATCGCTGTTAAGGATATGGTGATTTAGTTAGTATGACTAGACCACTAAGGATGATGGCTTAGTTAGTATGGCTAGGATGTAGAAACAAAGAATCTTATCCTAAATGAAGATTCTTATAAATATTACTTAGATACTTGATGACTGTAGAAGGAGATTCCTTTGCCTGTTCCAAAGATGGATGTCAGAACCTGTATAATAGCTAGGGGTGAGCATGGGCCGGGATGGGCACCCCGAGCCTGTTTTTTGGGCCCAACCCGGGCTTAGCGGTCTCACCATTTCAGAGCCCGTGCCCGGCCTAGAATGCTTACTGCCCGCTGGTATGTAGGGCGGGTTAAACCCGCCCGGGTTTCGGGTTAGCCCAACCCGGCCTGCATTTACTTGGGCCATCATTTTTGGGCCTCAAATCCTTCACAGAACTCATCATGTGGAGTGCACATCATCTCAAATTCTTCAACCCCAACCCATCTCAGTCTCACCCTCTCTTGCCTGTCCCTCACCAATGCTCGAACTCGGACAAAGATCGACTTATCGACGCTTCAGCCCTTATCCAGCTCAAGCTCGTCAGTGATATCGGATCGAAATTGACGGTGTTGGCGAGATCGGATCGAAATCGATGGCGTCGATGACCATCAGCGCCACCGACCTCCTCCTTGCCGGCGACGCCAACATCCTCCCCACCGTGTGTTCGAAATCGAACTCCGGCAACAGATTCTCGACACCGCACGCAGACCACGCCCCTCCCGGAGCTCCTCGCTGCGGTGAGGACCAGGTCTTCGTGCTCGACGACGCCCTTTTCACGAAGTCGGAGATCTCGAGAAGAAAGAGGGAGAAGAAGAGAAGAGAGAGAGAGTGGGAGAGAGAGAGAGAGAGAGAGAGAGAGAGAGAGAGAGAGAGAGAGAGAGAGAGGGTTTGTGCGGACTGTACAGTGGTGGGCGTAACACGTGTGGTGTGTTGATTATAAGTTGGGTCAGTGCATTAGGCTTGGGCCTATCTAAATTGATGGAGAGTTTATGGGCTCACAGATTGGCCTACTATAAAATCGTGCGTATATATATATATATCAGCGGGTTGGGCCGGGTTGCACAAATCATTCCCGCCGCCCGGCCTATTTACTGATTTCCAGACCCGTTCCCAGCCCGGGTTGTGTCTTTGAGCGGGCGGGTTGGGCCAGGTTCACGGATTGGGCCGGGTTATCCGGCTTCGCTGCTCACCCCTAATAATAGCTTTGTGGTGTCATTAATTAAAGGGAAAATGGAAAAAAGGTGTTTGTATACTATCACATTTCGCAAGAGGGGGTGTTAATGACAAAAATGTGCTGTGAACTTTGATTTTTGGGATAATTCCTGTTCACTACGGTGAACTATGACACATTTTCACGTCAATACGGGGAACTATTTTAAGAGTCACTTCAATACAGAGAAGTTTTATTAAAAATCACCATTCAAAACTCTGTTAAATTTAGTATGGAATGACCAAAATACCCTTAAATATCATTTAAATTTTCAAATATGTGCCATTGAACTCTTTGTTTTTCTTCTCTCCCCTTTCTCATGGTCTTCCCAGAACATCTTGCATCTGTTCTTGAGTTTATTCTCCTCAGATATAACATTCATTCCTAATTATGCTGGACAAATTAAACAATCCAACCAAAACCAAAGAAAATAAAGAAAATAAGCAGCAAAAGTGGCACCGTCTTTGTGCTTCTGCCATGATTTCCGGCGAAAAAAAGTTTGGGGGAAAAAGAGGGAAGATAATTGTTCAGAAAATTGCAAACATATCAAAATCATGTTAACAGAGGTAAGCATACGAAACATCATGCTTACTGATTTAGAAAATTACACATGTTTACAAGCATGATTTTTGATCTAGAAAATTACACACGTTTTCATATGTTACATATGCTTACTGATTACACATGCTTATTGATTTAGCAAAAAATGTTCCTGCAAGTTCTCGCCGATCTCTCGCCTCCCCCACTCCAACCCTGACTCCTCGCCGCCGCCGCCGCCGCAACCGCCAGCCGCCAAGAGACGTGAGAAAGACTCACGCGAGCGCAGGGACGACCCAGATCTGGACCGACCTCCTCGAACGCGAACGCTCACTGTCAAAATCCAAATAGGCATATCTTGTTGAAGCAATAAGCTGCAAAAGATCGGTTATGTGGGTTGAATGGTTTGAATTAATACAATATTTAATTCATTCATTATGCAGCAGCAACAAGCTCATACCCAGATTGGGTTCAATTTTTGCACAGACCCAAAATTCCCAAAATTATTTCCTATTTGGCACTCAGGAGCACCGACAGCACCTCCTACTCCCTCCCAATCCGCCTCTGGACCTTTCGAGATTGACCGGCGAACCGGGTTCGAGCTCGCTCAGCGACGTCCTCCGATTGTCTCCGGCGCTAATCCGACAGAGAACTTGCGCGTGTCGGTGTCGAACTCGGTCACCGTCAGGCAGGTACCGTTGACGGAGATGCTGTCACCGAGGCTCACGCCGTCGATGATGGTTCTTCCGATGATTCTCACGGAGACACCGTCGTTCTCGGCGGTACCCATTTGCTTGGTTTTTCCGATTTCCTCAACGATTCCGGTGAAGAGGCCTTGGACTCGATTTCGGCGATGGGCTTGGGGTTTTCGTGCGGTGATGGAGAGAGATCAATGATGGTCTGGAATCTCCATGGATTAAGAACAGTGTTGGTGGAGGGCAGATGCGAAGAAGAAGAACAGTTGTTATGGTTTTTATTTTTTATTTTATTTTTTAATTTCAATAGGAGGGCAAAATTGGTATTTTTTTAAAAATGACTTCAAACAATCAATTTTCCATCCTTTTTAACGGAAGTTAAGGTTCAATGACATAGAAGAAATAATTCTCTGGTAGTAAACAAAAATTATCCCTTGAAAATATATCAAATGAAATAATATATTAGAAAATTTTCAAATGATTTATTGTTATTCCCTATAAATAATTTATATATCTACAAACTCTATATTCCACGTTAATTACAAATCGAGTCTCAATCTTTACATACATTAGTTCCATATTGAATAAAAATATAAGATTTTATAGAAGACAAACCTAGTAATGTATATTATAAGGGGAGTATATATATATATATACGCTGTAAATGGTTAAGAACCGACACTATGAAAAAGTCCTCTACCGAAAATAGAAAGTATGAGAGATTGGGAGCCTGAAAATGAAGAAAGAGTAGACAAAATAATTAGTAGTAGATAATAATATTAAAAATAAAATATCTACAAACAATTATAAGTGGGTCGGTGAAAGCAGGATATATGAGAGCGAACAATAAAGCGTGATCAACAACACAAGTCATGAACCTACCGTATGTGTTGGAATTGGATCGCACGTTTTCGTCATCAACAACACAAGTCTCATCTCAGCCGTCCGATCGGATTGATACCGAATTAACCGAAAGTTAACAAGTAACCCGACCATATATTATTGACTGGTCTAGGGTCGGTTCGACTATAAAGCAAATGAGACAATTGTTTTAAGCCCGCCTAAAAAATAAAGTTTAAATATAAAAAAAAAACTTAAAATCTAAATATTTTAGGTCAATTTTAAAAAATAATGCTCAAGATAATACATTAATAATCATTTTTGTTTTGCTTTAAGTCTGAAGAACCATAGTAACCCTGACCTGGTCACATTTTCAAAGTATAACGTTTTCTAGTTTACACAATCATACTTGATGATTTATTGGTGACATGAACCATTTTGGCACATTTTTAAATTTTTTGATATTAAATTGTAGAAGATTCAACCACTATATGTAATTTTAAATTCATAATATTTTAATATGGGATGTTCCGCACTCACTTTCGTATGTACATAGAAGGGATAATGACATTTTGTTACACTTAACTATCGCGAAATGATAATCTCATACCCTCATTAATGAATTGTCTTTTTTAGTATCCTGACAATTTTTTGGTGACAGTCTATGTTAAAATGACTAAAATGTCCTCCAATGACTTTTAAATTTTTAAAAGTGTCATGAACAGTGGACTGATTCACATTAAAATTCTAAATTGAACCGGTTCAAATTAAAAATTGTCTAAAAAGTGTCATGGGAGGGCACGTGGGTCTCCTTCGCCTTCCAAGAGCTTCAATCCTCCTACAACTCCACCATCTCCGCCAACCCTCTCAAGAATCCTCTCTTTCTGGGTCCTCGCCGGCCTCTCGACCCCAACAACGCAGTCGGAATTCGCCAAGCTTCCATATGCTGGTTCCGCAACGACCTGCCCGTCAATGACAAATAGTGCCTCATCTCCGCCAGCAATGAGTCCATGTCCGTCCTCAACGCCTACTACTTCGACCCCAAGAATTTTGACAAATCCGCAAATTCGCGAACCTCAGGAAGAGCCTACAGGTGAGAGAGTCCGAGCTCGTGGTGAGGATCGGGAAGCATGAGACTGTTCTGGCTGAGATGGCCAAGAAAGTCGAGGCCGAGGCTGTGTATGCTCACATGGATGTGTCGCATGATGAGGTGAAGAGGGAGGAGGAGATTGAGGATGTGATGAAGAAGAAGGGGTAGAATAATACTAATAATAAATTTATTATATTATTTTAATTAATTGAATCAATTCAATTTTGGGTTTTAATTTGAATTGATTTAATGAAACTGGCAGAACCGGATACTACTTAAATTGAATTGGTTCAATCAGGGGTAGTTTAGGTATTTTAGAAATTTTATAGGTAGATTGTCACAAAAAAATTGTCAGGGTACTAAAAATGAGAATTCATTAGTTAGGGTATGAGACTGTCATTTCGCGATAATAAAATGTAAAAGTGTCATTATCCCTCTATAAAATTATCAATAATTTGTTAATAGAGAAAAAGCATAAGGCATATTCCATATCAAATTAATTTTGCTATCACGTTAAAATTATATCAACTCATCCAGAACTGAACAATGCTATGTGGAGGGACCAATCTATTAAACTTTTGTTAGTTTACATTCTTAGGGAACACTGCAAGACTCAATAATTAATATTATTTATAAGAGAGCGTATTTGGCACAATCGACCAAGGACACTCGATTTACTTGATCAGTGATCAGAAATTCGAGCTGATTTGCTTTCTAGAGAATGTCTTCGACATTTGGTGCGACATTTTCCGTTGCCTAAAAATGAGCCAATATATTATGTAATAACATGAGTGGATTTGTGGACTTTGGGTGGGCGACCTTTGGGTCTTTTATAAGAACTTCAAAAGAAAAATACTAACAAAAATTTAGAAAATATTCACAAAAAAAACAAAATTTTGGAAAAAGAGGAATCTATCACAATTCACAACCATGCGATTAATAAATCCAATAATACTTGGGGCAATAGCCTCACTGTTTTATGGTCAATTGAATTAATTATTAATACAAGTTTTTTGAAGTAAAAGATGGTGGCTTGAGAGTTGTCAAGCATCTTCAAATCACAACTAAATTGGCATTTAAGAAACACAAACTAAGTATACATTACACATGTTTGAATAAATAAAAAATTCTTTTTTGTTTTAATGGAAAAATAAGTAAATATTTTTGGTGCATTATGTAACCTTAAGAGGTATGTTACACATGTTCAAATATTTATTTATTTATTACACAAACATGTGAATTTTTATTTATTTGAACATGTGTAATATATATCTTAATGTGTAAAATAAATATTTTAGGTGCATCATGTAACCTTAAGGGATATGTTATTATTGGAAAAAAACAAAACAAATATATATATATATAGCATTAAAATATGTCATTATTGGGGTCGAAGTCATCCTCAAACTCGATTAATATTATCCTTTGATAGAAAGCTATAAGAGTGAGACGAATGCTACGAGACAAAAAGATATATTTTTTATAAACTAAGTACTACAAATTTAAAATTCAAAAATAAAATGTCTGAACTAATCATGTACACAATATCAATAATATATTTCATATCTAATAGATTATTACACTTTATAAATGAAGATAACTTATTTCAATATATGAGAACATGTGAAGAGATCAAGATATGTTTGTACTGCTTTCTAGCTCTTGTTAAGTAAACAAAAATAGTTATGAAAGATTGTTCGTACAACTGATCAAACACTTGAAATTTGAAGTTGTAATCATGGGACATGGTTCGAGTTCTTTAAACTATACTAAAAAAGAAAAAAGTAAAATTCATTTTGGTCTGGAAGTGTAAACATCATTGATGTGCTATTTAGTTCTGGTAAAAGAACAGTAGAGAGGAAATATCATTACACAACATGCAGAGAATTTTAAGAGATGCAGTTCTCTTGGTCAAAAGCTGTTCATAAAATTTCAGTAACAAAACACACATCTGAAACCTGGAAAAAAAAAATCCAATTTCATGTCTGAAACAATATACTTTTCAGCTCAATATGATATAATTGCCTTGTAGCATAATTTGCTCGCATTCACTGTGTTAGCTTCACAAAAAAGACAGTAACAAAGCAAAAAACAAGTCAAACTAGGGAACAATGTGAGTGTGATACTATGATGTTGAGCAGCAAAAAAATCCTATAACTATCTCTATATGTATGAAAACCTTAGGTTTGTCTATTTGTGTGAAATGGAGATCCCGGAGGGGCAGCTAGATCGAGGCTGTGCATCTCTCACTTTCTGTGCACTCGGAGCATTGCACCTACTTACATGTCAATATAGGATATGAGAGAAACTGAACACTCTTGGAATGACGAGGAGAAGTTAAGTGCACTCACATTGTTTGTGTTTGTTCAGTTCAGCTCGGGAGTCTTTTCGTTGTTGCCCTTTGAAGGTGTAGCAGCTGGTTTTTGTTTCTTGAGCTGTCCACTTTGCTCAGGTGCATTTGATTTCCTTCTCGGAGAAGTCCTTACCTAGATGCATAATTTGTATAAAATAACGACGCGAGGCCAGATGACAGTGTCCAATAAGTAAGCAAATGACTCACAGCAAACTCCTCGTTTAAGGATTTCTTCTTCTTAGCACTAAGCTGAGCTCCTCTTTTTCTGCTCGAACTTTTGTCATCAGTTGTCCCAACTTCTGTGCCACTTTTCTGAAACCAGTTTTTAGTAAGTGAGCGCTGACCGATACAGTTAGGGAAGATAAGATACAACATAGCAACAGAAAAGAAAGACTCACAGTACTTGGGGATCTCAGTTCCACACTTTTCTTCCTGCCTTTTGAAGCACCTAGCCCAATATGTACATTTTTAGGGTCATCCTCAAAAATAGATACTGAATCATATTGTGCGTCTGCAATATGTGAAAGATTGGACAGGACATTTTTCAAAGATGGACATAAATGCAATTTTAAAGTTTATTGAGCAATGATCTGCAGTATGATTATCGAAATGATTGAACTGTCAAAAATTATCATTGAAGATGTCCTAAGCTACTCTTCTTGTTATATTTTAGCAAGGCAATGTCCTTCACAGCCAACATGAGATGATGAGACAAAGGGCGCTACTATATCGATAGCTTATTTTAGGAGCATTCAACTATATTATTATAATCTAAAGACAGCAGTACAACCATTTCCTTCATAGCCTTGATAAGGGATTCTGAAGTGTACATTGAAATGCTTGTTGACATTTGAGGCTACTTTTACTTATTATGGACTCCTAGTGTTCGTGACATACCATCATTGCAGATATAGACTTTTTGCATTATGTGAATGGTCATATGCAACAAGGAATTATTGTCCCATAATAAATACTTGCTAACCTTTAGATTTCGATCCTTGTGCCTTGGATTTATCAGATTCCAATTGAAGACGGTCCTAACACCATATCAAATTAATGGAGAAAGCATTAATCAAAATCGTCTGAGGTTATTGATGAGATAAGAAGTGCCACCAAAATCGTCTGAGGTTACCTGCTCCAAAGCTTTCTGAAATATTTCACGATGACAGCCATTGTTCTGCTTAAGTACCTACGATTCGAAGAATAATATTACTATGGTTCAAAATATAGATGCAACAGTTAAGTGATATCGAAAATATCTAATGCAATTATCATACTAAAAGGTGGATTCAGAAGGATACGCAATGTACATAAAAACTTACAACATCAAACTCAGAACGGCATTTCACAGGATCCGCATACACGCTACAGCATAAACACAAAGGTTATTGCATTTTGTTGTAAAAAAGAGCGGTGAGCCCAGAAAAGAGTTAAGCAAGAACAAAAATACTCACTATGTATAGCATCCATACATCCTAACAAGAATTTGACCCTCCAATCTATCATCAGGTTTGAGGAGTCTACTTACGGTGCTCTCATTAACAACCTACCAAATGGATATTAGTCGACAATAAAACATATAAAAATAGTGTTGGGGACAGTAATTTCAAATAAACTCAAGAACCTGGATTTTCCATACCTGTGCAGGCCACCATGAGTTGCCACGTGACTCCACCCATATTATGTCCCCTAGGGCAGCCCCTTCCAGTTGATTAGGCACGACCTCCTTTCCACCCTTCCCGTCGGCATGACTTGAGCTACTAGCCATACCTATTCTTTTCATTCCAATTCAGACTATCTAATTTCAGAACGAGGCATTGTAAGACAATCTTCACGGAACTATCTTGTTAAGGAAACAAATATATCCCACACAAAATTGTTAATGTTCTTATTCTTGTTCAGCTAAACAGCATCACTAGAATTAACTTTTGGCCTATTACACACGACGAGTCATGAGTCGTACAATTGCATATATGAACGTATCATTACATGCAAATCAAAAGATTTAGCATTCCATAATAATTAGTTGATAACACAAGCCATTTGTGTCCTCTTGTCCATATCGAACCTTATGTTCACTCAGGTTGATTTAAACGGCCCAATGCAATAGGAAACTCTCCAATCGTATTCTCAGCCCCAAATCCATCCAAAGAGGAATTTCAATGTAAAAAAAAAAATAATAATCAAACAAGGCTTCCCAAGCAAATGCCTATCTAAAAACAACAAATTGGTTTTACCCAAATGGCTTCCATTGAAAGATAACTTCAAAATGCTAAGTCATAACCAGCCATTGAATTTATTTTCACATAAGAAAAGTAATCAAGTACTCAGAACAATAATAATCATAACAACGAACAGAGTTCTTGGAAAATGCCATGCCGAGACATCCCACCAAGAACTTCAACCCCATTTCTTATCATGCATTTTCTGAGCAACCAAACAGTAAAATCACATACCAAAACGAAAAAAGATTGAAACTTGGGGTTCCATATGAAAACGGAATCACAAAACCCAGAATGCGAATGAGGGCACTTACATGTTGAGAGAAAATGAGAAGCTCAGTAGAGCCGAAGGAGCGATGAAGCAGAACCAGAACCAAGCTTTGTCCAGAAACCTGTTGGAATCGTATATAAAGAGCTAAAGCAAAGCAGCAATATTACAAGGGAGGAGGCAGAGAGTGCAATGGGTCTCAGTGACGGTGATTAAAGAAACAGAATCTTCGTGTTTCTTTCAAAGGGTAAATATGGTTCGGAATCACAAAACGGTTTTGGTATGGTTAGGGTTTTTCGTTATATTATTATTTAGTCTTCGGTGATTAAATAGATGTAACCAGCTAGACATTGTAAGAATATTACCCTCTTCACCTCTTGTGTTTATTTTTGCCCGAATAATAATATTTTGTTGATTCTAAAAGTGTCTTTGTAGACTCAAGTTTACATGAATATTAATTAGGAAAAATCTCATTTTTTTTGATCCGCAGGTTGTGTAGAGAAAAAGAAGAAAAAACCCTTTTGATCAGTGAGAAGTTATTTGAAATTGTTTGAAATTTGGTGAGAAGTTATTTGAAATTGTTTTAATCTCACTTTGCTTTAATAGTACTAATAG
>JAYMTP010006035.1:0-12565 GCA_036897365.1 Geranium brycei | reverse complement strand
CCGAACCTTCCCCCGCTGGTTTTTTCGCAGTTGGGCCTTTTTCAACCCCCCCCCCCCCCCCCCCACATGGGTCATAGTAGGACGTGTCCTTATCAGTTTGAGCTTTTAGTTGTGAAGCCCGGCCCACGTGTATTAGAGTGGGCCGATTTGGGCCTGTGTTGGTGGGCCTCGCCTTCCTATGGCTCCGCTCCCCTGTAAGCCCGATATTGTGGTCCACGTAAGAGGAGAAATAAGCCCGCGTGCAAAAGGACACGTCCTACTATGGCCCACGTGGGGGGGGAGTGAGTTGATAAAGGCCTACGTGTAGAATACACGTGAGGGGAAGTGTGGAGAATATAAAGTCCCACATTGAAAGAATATGAAATCAAAGGGTTGTATATGAAGGAAATGGTCAAACCTAACTATCAGCTTGAGCTTTTAGTTGTGGAACCTAACCCGATATGTACAGGCCAATTTTACATTACTCTCCTTAGTTGACGAAAATATCATGAACCATGTCTTGTTTTTTTGAGGAAGGCTAAAATAAATACATGGAGGCGAAAGAAGAAACAAAGTGGGCCTAGTGGGATGTTAGAGTATGAACAGCTTCAAACTGACGAGCTTGAGGCGATGATAGGGGACGAAGTGTAGTTGGAGGCTTCTTTGGAGACAACAATTGAGTTCACGTCTTAGGTGGACATGATTGAGAGCCAAGACCCAACATCAATGATTATGGAAGTGTTCAGAAATTGTAGATGATTATTGTGCTCATGGTTCCACTAAATATTTAATTGGGGAGTTTAGATATTAAGCGGAAGAGACATGAACATGAACATCAGATGCAACAACATTGAAGCCAAGAAATGGACAAATGCCTAGCTGGATACTGTTCGTTGTTAAGATTCCTGACAATAGGTATGAACCATTCCTCGTGAGACTTAGTAGCTTGTTCAGAGTTGGCAATACATCTGAGAAAGAAAGAGTATTTGATTGGGGTACAAGTTAATGGTGCAACATCATATATGTGTTTTATTCTGCAGAATGGGCTAATTTGACGTGTCATAAGCAGGTGGTCTTTCATCAACTTGATGATGGTACCACAGTTGTTACATCCTCTAATCGTGCAAATGTTATCCAGGAATGTAAGTATGTTATTCTAGGTGTTAAAATCACGGTTTTAAAGCAAGGCATTCGATGATTCTCTTATACCAAACTTAAAGTGCAGAGGTCTCAAATGGAGGCTATGTCATTAAATAGAGAATGTGAAATGATTGAGTTGTTTATGAATTCGATTCATATTGTGAAAGATGCGATTTTGACGCTTACTCAAGAAGTGGTCAGGAAATTCGAGGCTTGTTGGGTTGGTATTAGTCACTAGGTTATGAGAAATAAAGGTATTGATTTGTTTACTGAGGTGACAAGTTTTGTCAGTGGTTATAAGAATGGAAATAATATGATTGGTGAGCATTATTTGATTATTGACAATACAAAAAAAAGGTTTATCTAATATGGTACAGATATGAAAATGGATGGAGGTGAGAGAAAATGAGATAAATGACATGTTTTCGAAAATTTGAAAGTCAAATACAGTAGTTTGGTCATTTTACTGTGAAAATTTAATGAAAATCTAACGTCATGTAATTATGTGAGAAAAACCA
This sequence comes from Geranium brycei, assembly GCA_036897365.1. NCBI lineage: Eukaryota > Viridiplantae > Streptophyta > Magnoliopsida > Geraniales > Geraniaceae > Geranium > Geranium brycei. The sequence goes on along the minus strand of JAYMTP010006035.1, from coordinate 10,928 downwards.
AACTCAACGCACCTCACAGAAGAAAAAATATATTAATTGTAGTTATGTGAGAAACTTGTTAAACTAAGTGTACCTACATGAGATTATCCCTTTGTATTATATTGAGCGCATTGTTATAGAGGAACATTTGCGATTTGTTGAGATCACTAGTGTTTATACTGCCCTGATTATAAATAAAGAGGCAATTCTAGATTCCGGTGATGTTTGTTATACAATTTGCATATACCGTTTCCAAGATTTATGGAACCTCAGATGTCAACATATAGTAAATGGGAAATGTTGTTTATGGGACATAATTGACTTAATCGAAAGCTATACAGTCGTTTTCTGATAGACCCTTTTTGTTTTGGTTCAATCAGATTGATGTATCACAATGTTATATGTAATTGAGGTTTAAATTTTAATGCATTACATATACCATAGAGAACATCAACGGATCAACCAATTCTGACTACCAAAAACATTTATACCAAGTGCGTTGGTATTTTGACACTTCAATAAGTCTCATCCCCAACATATGATCATAGCTTTGATGTTACAATAGGTACATCAACAAAAGACTACATATTCTCAACATCATCAATTATGTTTGATCTTTGGAGCAAAGCTAAAGCCTAAAGGCTGGTGGGTGAAGATCATTAAAGACCAAATTGAACATATATTCATGAAAAATTTCAAGACAACAGAAAAGGGGAAGAAAAAAAGATAGAACAAGAACAAAAGGAGTTATATAAATGTTGAGGGGAAGCAAGAAATTCAAGTATGTGAATTGTGGAAAGCTGCAGAGGAAATAACCTGAGAGAACTCGCCAAAGCTGATACGGCCATCTTCGTCGGTGTCGGCCTCCTCCATTATTCCAACCAGCTCCTCTGCCGTGAGCGTGTGGCCCAACTTTACCATTGAGTTTGCCAACTCCTTTGCCGTTATGTACCCGTTTCGAGCCGCTACGTACCCGTTTCCAAGCGAGTACTGATGGCTCACCAAGGAATATGTGGTATGGTTACTCTCCAACTCCATCGGCCTATTCTCACTCATCCCAGCCCTCTCCGTCAATTACCTTGACATCAATAGAACCGACATGCTCGCCGTCGACTAGCACTCCCATGTCTCCTCCGTTGTCGCCACGATCCGGAGCTCCCTCACTGACCAGACCTCTGTTGTGATTGTCGACGCCGATGGAAACCTGACGTGAGTGTTGGGGAACGCAGGATCTCATACACATGCAGCAGAATAAAATAAATAAATTTAACCACGTTCCCCGTCATAATGATCTATTGCAAATTTAAGATTAATCGATGAAAGATATTCAATAGAATTTACCTCTTGTAAATTCTGCTTTAAACAACCTTTGAGATATGCAACAGGTTCCTCGCGAATTAATGAAAAACGTCTCCAACGAGATGCGCTCTCTACCGGTATCCACACGAGCAAGTCTTGATCGAAGCACGAAGAAAATCAATCCACTAGAATCAAAAACCTCCTTATATCTAATCAACTCTTTGATTAGAAATTCTGAATTTTAAGTGAGAGCTAATATTGCAAATTTTGCATTACGATTTCAAGTAAACCTTTGCAACATTTATAGACTTGGGTGTAGAATTTTATTAGGAATAAAATCCTACTTTGTTTATCTTTTTATTTTTTTTATCAGCAATAAATTTTATAAATGACAAGGAAAACTGTACAAGAAAGAAAGGGGAAGAAACCCCAAAAAAGAGAGACTAAAAACAAAATGAAAGTCTAACTCACAAGAGAATCTAAAACCACCCTCGGGTTTGCGCACCAAGACGGCAGCGCGCGCTCCCCCGACCAATGTTGAATCTCGCGCACCTCGTCCACCTGCATCAAGCTGTATGAGTGCATCTGCAACGACCTGAGCACGTCCACTGGTGTCTTCGCTACCCCCCTCCCCCCGGAAGATCCAGCTGTTTCTGGTAACCCGGATGTACTAGAGTTCCATAGTCACCAACCTGTTCCAAGCTCTCCTAGCACCCCGCTCCGAGACTCTGGAACTCGAACCCATGAAAAGCTCGTGGACCGTCTGGGAACTGATGTATGGTACTCTCCACCACCTGTGAATCTCTCTCCAAAACTCCTGAAACCAGCAGCATGTGAGCATGAGATGCTCGCTGAACTCCTCCCTCCTACCACAGAGAGTGCAAAGCATGTGCCCAATCGGGATTACCCCTCTAAAAGCCAAATGTTGTCTCGTAGGCAGCCCGTCCTGGAGCACTAGCCACCCGAAACTCCTAAAGTTCGGTGGCACTGGCATATCCCACAGTCTAGAGGCCCCGTCTACTGGATCCACTGAAGCGTCCTCTGTGAGCAAGGCGAACCCTCTCATCGCTGAATAGCCCCTCCTGTCATGCACCCAGAAAATAGAATCTTGCATGTCCTCTTTCGGTTTGTAAGTGTCCAACACGGTTAGCATCTCCGCGAACTCCTCGGTTGGCCTCAATGTCAAAACACCGAAAGTGGGAATCGACCAACCACCCATCACCCATGCCTGGCTGACTGAGTGGCTCGGGTTCCTCACACGCCTAAAAAGCCTCTAAAACCTTGTCCGAACGCAGAAATCTTCCAACTAACAGTCGTCCTAGAATTTGATCTGTCTGTCATCACCCAGCCTCCACTTGACACAACCCGTCCCCCACACCTTGGGGAAAGCTGGATGAGTCGCCAGCCCAGGATGTTATGAAGAGCCCTCGATCCAGACTGGCCTGAGAATGAGAGGGTGTAAAGATCCCAACGAGTCTTATCCCGCCTATGAGTGTTCAAAAAAGACTTTCGACCCGGTCCATCCGCCCACCTGCATGGCCCGCAGCCTGTTTAGGTCTCACCCGCGGTTGTTGGTTAGGTCGCGAATTAAGAATAATGAACCCGCATAGAATTTTGCGGGCTTTGGACAGGAGAGGTGTTAAACCACAAATAACTGGCTCGCCCGCAGATACAATAAGGCCTATAAACATTACATGAGTTTCTCACCGTTGATCTCTCACTCTGCTCTTGATTCAAGAGTTGAGATTTATCCACATGCTTCACTCCAAGATAACTTATAAACCTACCTACCCTCTGCTCTCATTTATTATGAAATGACTCAAAAACCCTAATTTCTTATCTTTCATCACATCACTCTCAAATCAAGCTTCATCTATTCTCTCTTTCCTCTTTTGATTTCTCTCTTCTCTTCCCTCGTTCCATTTCTCAAATCGCTCCCATCTCTAAAATCTCCCTAATATAGCCCAAACCGCCACCGTACAAAATATCCTGCATTACACCTTTAGGCACTTGCATGCTGAGTTCTATGTCTGAATCTTTCTTCCTTATTTAAATTTATTTGTTTTAGTTATTTGGATTTCAACTTTTGGGGTTTTTTATTTGTGAAATTTTTGAGTTTAGATCTTTTAAATTCTGGATTTTTGTTCTTTTTGATTTACAGTTTCATTTTATGTTTAAATTGTTTGTGTTTTTTATTTATATCTTTAATTTTTTGAGTTTAAGATTTTGAGAATTTTAATTTATGTAATTTTTTGTGGTTTTTAATATTGTTTGGCACGAGAAAGTACTATTGTTATTTTTACAATCACATGATGAACTTGTGATTACTATTATTTTTCTTTTTATTAATTATTACTTTTCATTCTTATTCTCTCTAATATTATTACATGGAAACTCTTGTGTTACTTTTCGCCATTGTTTTAGCATTGGATGATACTACTACGGGAAGAAACTCAGCAACTCAAAAAAAGATGATGGGTCTACTAGCAAAAGATTGGAAATGGAAGACGAAGGCCTAAGGCTAACTCTTATAATCAACTGAATTTGTAATTGTCTGGTATCTAAATAATGAAATCATGTTGTAATTAATTGGGTTTATAATATATTTATGTTAAATTGTAATGATTTGGGATTATAATTCACTTACTTTTGAAGTTCAGATTTCAAAATCAATGGAAATGAAAAACAATTCTCTATTTTTCTGATGGACTGGGGCCCAATTTTAAGTGCAAGTTGACTTTTTTAGCATCTCGCGTCATGCGGGTAGCCACCCGACCCACCTGCAAACTTGCATGGTTGACATAATTCCAGACCCGCATCTGTATGGGCGGTTAACGGGCCTCCTCTTTACCAACCCGCATCTATATGGACGGGTCATATATCATTCATTTGAGTGGTTGAACCACCATGAACAACCCTAATCCTACCCATACTTCGCGCACAGAATCCTCCTCCATAAAGGATTTGGTTCTGTGGCAAATCTCCACCACCAATTCAATAGCAGAGAATTGTTGACCTCTTCCAAGTACCTAATGTCCAAACCACCATTCCTCTCCGGCCTGCAAATCACAGCCCAGCGTAACTTCACAAAACCCCTCTGGCCTCTCTTGCCCCGCCAGAGGAACTACCTCATGATACTCTCCATAGCTGCGACCGTGGTCTTCGGAGCCCTGAAAAGAGACATACAGAAAATAGGTAAGCTCGAGAGAGCCGCCTTGATCAGAGTGATCCAGACTCCAAAAGAAAGAAAGCTGGCCTGCCACAAAGCAAGTCTAGACCTGAACTTAGCCACCACGGGCTCCCAAGTCGCTACCCTCCTGGAATCAGCCCCCAAACTGAATCCCAAGTATGGCAACAGTTACTGGCCAACCACGTACCCGAAAGCTCTAGCCAACCTCTGATTACCACCCTCCTTTAAATTCAACCCCAACAAAACTAATTTGTCGAAGTTGATCCTCAAACCTGATGCCCACTCAAAATACTGCAAGACCTGTCTGAGCTGAAAAAGCTGCGCAAGAATTGACCTCCACAAAAAGTAGGGTATCATCTGCAAACTGCAAGTGTGAGACTCTCTCCTCAGCACTTACAGTAATCCCCCTGAATAGAAGCTCGAACTCACCCTTTTGAAGTAGAAGGTGTAAGCCCTCAGTTGCCATGATGAACAACAGGGGAGAGAGTGGGCAACCCTGTATAACCCCTCTCCTAATGTCAAACTGGCATATGGCAGAGCCGTTAACCAGGACTGAAGCGGTGGAGCTCAAGCAAGAACTGATCCAGTGTCTCCACTTCGGGCTGAATCCCATCACCTCCATGACCTCCCACAGGTATCCCCAATCAACCCTGTCGAAAGCCTTCTCAAAATCCAACTTAACCACCACCGTTGTGGTTCCCCTCCTACGAACCATATCAATCACCTCGTTCGCCACCAGGACCCCATCCACCAATTGACGCCCCCGAATGAAGCCCGATTGTACCTCCCCAATCATATTACCAATGTGTTGTCGTATCCCTCATACAACCCGTTTCTAAGCCAATCATATCCTTTCATTACCCAGTCACAGATGAAATAGATGAATGTCAAACTTAAAAAGTGACTATATAGGAATCAACGAAGACTCCAAGGCCTTTAAGGATTCTCTGATAATACAACAACTGAGCAGTGCTCATGACTGAATCTATGTCGCGTGCTCAAGTCGGGTTGTCCAATATCATTTGACTTGGCAATCCTTTATCTATGATTAGTAGAGCGCGATCATCAGTCAACCTCATACTGTTCGTTTATAAAGCATTGACCCGGGACTTGTTAAGTATAATTTCTAGCAATATTTAAAGGTTCTACTATCAGTGATGACACACTCGATGACCTTAGACGAAATTAATGCTTAACTTATTATCACAACACCATGATAATAAAAGTGACGTTTTATTGCTAATAAATGATGTAACGTAAATACGTAAATATGATTGATCTAGGGCACATTTTCTACAGTGGGTGTGTGGGCAAAGAAGAGAGAGGGAGAAAGAGGAGAGGTTAAAGGGAGGGAAAAATCATAACTTACAAACATATTTTCAATTTTGTAATTTCTTTATTTGAATAGACTAACACGCCATTGATCTTTAAATAAAATTTGTTATTCACATAAATCGGTTACGTAGTATAGATAGTGATAAAATGTTTGGTTTAGGTGATTTGTGAAATTAAATGAAAATTTTAGGTTTAGTCAGATAAAAGTGTACCTAACTGCATAGTTTTTACTACGCTTTTCTATATTTATATATTACCTGCAGTTCAATAGAGAAATTTCCTCTGAATCTATACACAGAAAGACCCAATTAAGGAAATAAAAAATTTCTTAGACCATCTGTGTTTTGAACACATCTCCATTAGCCCAGCTCCAAATCAAACTCCATGCCATATGTGAACAAGCTTCCTCCTGGAACATTCACAGTAACGTTGTCATTCTAATCCATCAAGATAGCACGCTTCAATTCATTTAGTGTGAAATTTAAGGTCAAACAATGGGCCAGCAGCAGCGGTGCTATTTTTATAAAAGCCAAAACAAATACAGTACCAGATGACTGGTCCAAAATTCGACAATGCATCATCTGTGATTATTAGACACCATTATTTGGCAACAATTATAGACTGCACTAGTTCTTATTTTTAGAGAAACAAATGCTTATTATTATATGATTACAAAAATATTAAAGAAAATTCTACTTCTACCCCTAACACCCATCTGCCCACTTGGTCAACCCTATAAGCAGAAAAATCTAACCTATGAGCTTTGCCTGAAAATGGCACATTCAGTGCTATATCTACCTATTATTGAGCAATAATATCAACAAAAAGGTTTATATAGAAAAGATACCCAAGAAATGAAATTTTCAGTCTTCATCACTATCATAAAAAACTGCCATTCTGCATTGGGATGTGATTTTTCTAGGAGCAGATTCCTCATCTGACTCAATCCCCTTGCGCTTGAGGCTACCTCCGAAACCCTTAACTTTATGCACTGGCTCCTGAAATTAAAATAAGATTTGGGAGACACAAACTGAAAATACAAGTGTAATATTCACTCTTAAGTTACAGCAATGGTAGAGCAGATGAATCCCCCCTCGGTTGTTTCAGCCTTCACAAGAAAATACATCAATGAAACCAATATCTGTACTTAAATGAACCGAAAGGGAAACACAGCTAATTGGATCAATTCAACCAAAACACATGATTCAACAATATTTTATCAATCAATGGTTTGCTACTTATCAGCAAACAAATTCAAGTCCCCAGCATAAGGCTCCACCACCATGGCCGCCAAAAGATGCGCTCCCTTAGCCAAGTTATATGTAGCGTGCATGGCGCATTTAAATCAATGCATGTGTGATACTCAACTAGCAAAATGCACAGAAGGACCAACCAGAAAATAATCCAAATTGTTTATGATCTTGAAGGGAATGGGTCCCACCCCATTGAAGTCTTTAGACAGTGCAAAACCCAGAAGTGTACAGTCACCAAGTAAGAAACTGCAAGTATATGTAACCAATTATTTTCTTCCTTTGTCTTAGTTTTAGGGCCCAGTATAGGGTGTTGTCGGAAAGAAACCACACCAATGGGATATTCAACCCATTGTTTTATTTCATCTCTGTATTCTGTTTTCTTTGTACTATTCATATTGTTTTCTTTTCCCAACTTGGGAATTGACTCTCTCTTCTTTAATACAATCGTTTTATTGCTGATAAAAAAATGGGATATTCAACCTAATAATACACAAGTGGGACTCAAGATGATAGATCATAACTTTGATAAACATGACGGTAGAGAGGGCACAACAATTGGCTAGCGAGGCAAGGAAACTCCAACTCTTTATGTTTTTTAATAAGAAGCTGCATGCATAGTAAGCATTATATATGTGAATATAACCCAGTGGATTTTGGAGAACTATTGAACTGAGTACTAAACATAACATCAATGTTTTTGTGTCTCAATAACAAGTGAATGGTGTGCTTGATGGAATCCATGGCACAATACAGCCTGACCGAAACAAGATTGAATTTATTCAAAATTACACTACACACATACCTCAGCCTCCTCCGATGCTTCATTAGCCCCAACACCTTCTGCGTCATGCTCTTCCTCTTCCTCTTCTTCATATTCATCCTCTGGCTCATCCAGTCTCTCAGGCGGTGGAGACCGCTCATATTCCTCCCCATCACTTTCATATTCAGACTCCTCTCTGTCACTGTCTGAGAAATCCACTGGGCGCCGAGACAATTTAACAGCTGGCAAAGATGATTTGCGAGGAATGGTTTTGGGTCCCTGAGACTGATAATCAAGATAAAAAAGAAAACCCTTTAGATCAGCTAAACAGACAATTCTTGAACTAAAGCCATAAAAATGACTGAACCTTCTTAGCATTCACAATGTGTTTCTCCGCTCGGGCTTCCAATTCCAGGTCTTCATCAAAGTGGCGTCGAGAACAACGGGAGTCATAATAGTCTTATTCATCATCCTGATTAAAGGACAACAAGAAAACACATTCGGAATAAGAAACTGGTAGATAGCATATGTGAATGCAATATGATGAGGTGTGCTCTTTAACTAATCCAAAATGCATTTAACATACGAGTATCAAGAACTGAACATATCAGCCAAAGGTTGTGGGACCTGGTTCCCGGTGCTAGTGGTTATTGCCAAAAAAACTGAACATATAGAGGCATAAAGTAAATGTAAAATTCTTACCCTAAAACATACAAAATCATGTAAGCTAATGTAAACAAATGAAAATAAATAAGCAAAAAAAAGCATAGCAAGAGCAGACCTCTTCAAGAGCATCCTCCAAAAACCCAGGTGAAAGTTGGCGTCTCTTATCGACCGTTTGTGTATACTTTCGGCTTACCTTCTCCCTCTTCCGATTAAGATGTACATTCGCTTGAATAGTTTGACTTAAAGCCTAAAAAGCACAGGTAGATAATAACCATAAGCCCTAACATCAATACCAAACACCACCACTTTATGCAATTACTTACCCTTTCTTTTTCCTCCTTTTCTCTCTCAGGATCTATATCAGTGACACAATTCTTGACTTTATAAATCTTTTTATGCCGTGAGTCAACAAGAGCAGTCAACAGCCTATGCGAATTTGATGATAACGATGATGGTATAAACCTCATCTTCCTTAATAGTCTCCCTTGTGATTGGAGGATTCCCTGCAAGTATAACATATTATAGTATTCCATGAGAACTAAGAACGTAGCCAGGAAGGTTTGTTAGCAATATTAAAAGAAATGGGCTTTCAGTAAGGAAAATCTAAAGACTTTTCTAAGCTACAACAACGAAAGCCAGTAAGGAGGAAGATCAGGATTAAAACCCAGACAACTAAACAATTTCCTAGGTTCATGTGAAGTTGAGTGAAAAACATGAATGATTCAAAACGACCAATCTTTGTCCTGCATAGATACATCACATCCTTGAATACTACAAACCCTGCAACGTAGAAGGTTTCTATGCAAGAATCTTAGCATTATTTGCTCCCCAAGCCTCCTACTAAAAAACCAGTAATCTTTTCAGAGTTCTCACTTCATAGCAAACAATGAGCAGCATCCCTAAAGTCTACCTTCTCAACTCCATGTAAAATATAGCAGTCATTCAAAGTGATATATAATATTAAGTCGAGTAGGTCTAGAAACTAATGACAATGCATCCCAAGGCACCTCAAAACAATTTAAGGAGAGAAAAAACGGGTGATCTTCCACCACAACTCAAAGCATAGTTGTTTCTAAAAGCAAGAGACATAACATTTTGTTCGAAAAAAAACTTAATGTCACTCCTCTATGCAGGTAACTTTATGCAAACTCATTGCACTTACTGCGACCTTGCTCATCTTTTACATGGATAGAAGTATACAAGAAAGATGGTTAAAAGAAATATATTTTTACTTGTGTGTGCATGAATACAGGTCAATAAAAGCATATATTACTCATGTTGAGCAGATGTGAAGAGTCACCTTTCCATGTCTGAGAAAAAGGTGTGCCTGATCATGCTGTGCATCTTGCACAGATATGTCAAGTACTGCCATCTGACCATCTCACAAAGCGAGCATTACTCTCATACTACACAGCAAAATGTAGTGCCAGAACTTATAACAGCGATATATAAAAAGGAAAAAAAAAGTTTGATTACAAACAATACAAAATGTGTTTGCATTGGATACACATTTCTTGTTACCAATAAAAGTCCGTGGGACAAGGGAATGTGGAAAGACCAAAAACGTTTAAGAACGTAATCTAAATACGACAAGGTTTGCAACAAATACAACCAACCAAAAATTAGCAATAGATTTCAACAGCAACATATTCCTGCCTGCTCAAGGAGTTCCTCATTTGGCCCTTACGCAAGAGTGTTAAACAGGTAAAAATCAGAAACTATTCTATACAGGCTGATATAAAGACAGGTTAGTATAACTCCATGTGGAGGTAGCAAGGATAAGATATGGGTTAGAATAAAAAACTGAATTAGGGCTTTGAATCCCAAAGGGGATGGAGCTAGAATTAAGGCTGTGAACAGTCATTTAAAGGGAAAGACAAAGGGAGAAAAGAGAAACCAAATGCTCGGTACTGAACATAAACAAAGATCTGAAACTATCCACCTTTGTTCAATTAAGTTTCCAACATGTCTCTCTTCACGTGATGAACATAATGAATCCAAATAAAGTGTATCATTCCATGTACTTCATCCATATGACGCATTATTTTCAGTTTTATGGCTAGAATGAAACGGCATGCTAAGTAGAGATATAAAGGCCAGAGGTGAAATTTGATTTCTTGTTTTGTCTAGCAATAAATTCTGGTTTATGATACAAGAACTCACTTTTATCACACCAAAAGAAAAAAGAAAATAAATCTAGGCAACCAGACCGTCCGTCCTCGCTCGAAAAGAAGGCGCGATCTAGAGACCCGAGACTTCCGAAGGTCTCCGCACCTTCGAGATCCCAGACGAAGTCGCGTAGACCGTTGACTTCTCGGAAAACCCAATCGCGCGGTTGGCCGACTTCGATCCATCGGAGGAGAACCCAGTCGCGCGGATGGCCGACTTCAACCCAACGACGGAGAAGTCAGTCGTGTCTCCCGCAGATGGCAACCTCGACGGCAGC
>JAYMTP010006034.1:0-12566 GCA_036897365.1 Geranium brycei | reverse complement strand
ATAATTACTAAATGCATATAAAAAATTTAATTAGAGCTTTATTATTTATTTTTTAGTTGAGTTCGAATTTAACTCATGTATATATAAATAGATTCGCGAGCCCTACAAACTCTAATAGGTCAAGCTCGATTTTGATTCATTTATCAAACGACCCACCCTTGAGCTCAATCTCAGCATAAATTTGCTTACAATTCAATAATTAATAAATTATAATAGACAGAACAAAAAATTTAATGAAAAACAAAAAAATTATTTAAATAATACGATAATTAGTAAAAAAATAATTATAATTATGAAAAAATAAATAAAATGAGAATGAAAGATGTGAAGTGAGTTGAAAAGCCATCATTAAGAAAAGTCCACAACTATTAATTAAGTTTAGGCCCAAACAACATTAACAAAAAGAAACAACTATTAAAGAGAGTTTTCAATTCAAAGGTTTAAACCCATGATCTCATGGATAAAATATTACCACTAAGTCAAATAGTTTTTATTGTTGTGTTACACAACTTTTGTATATATATATAAATTTAAGGGGGCATATCCAATTTTTGGGAAAATTTTTATACGATTTTTTTCTTCTAAATTCCCTGGCCAAGGGGGCGGGTGCCCCCTGCATCCGCCACTGACGTGCATGTTAGTGGTAATAAACTCTGATTACATATATGTGGGCATCCGTGTTAACTCAAGTCAGAGGATCATATGCACAATCATGACCTAGATTATAAATAGTTGACTTGCAGTAAAACTCTATGCTATTATCATCCAACATCACATGAGTGCCCACATGTTCGTCTATATATCTTATGTCAAGTAGCATGAGACTAACTACTTATGTATCATTAACATCTCATGTTAATCATATATACAAACAGAGGTGATGATTTATGGATTTGTAATGCCCAATCACATATCCTATGACCATAAACAATTTCAAAGTATTCTTAAAGGAAATCGTCACTCATATTTTTAACACTTCAAAATAATTCCTTTAACCAAAATACTTTCGAACTATATTCTATTGTAATGATCATCTTCATAACAAATAAACATATATTTTCAAATGGGATAGTATACACAATATGCACACAAAAGCAATGCTCTAAGGCATACTTTACTAACAGGGACAAGGGCATCCGTCAAGAATTCTCAAATTTCTGGTGGGCAGTAGTGTGTAGCCTTAAGAAACTTGGTGAACTCGCGATCCGCAATTTGGGGGAAATGAATAAAGCCTCTTAACCAAATGGTGGTAGATATTCGCAGTGGAGCCCTCCTCTTTTTGGAAGTAGGTGGTATATGCTAGATATGGATGAGACAGGTCCGCTTGGGACCTTGCCTCCATACCTCTTTGTTACCAGGAGTGGACCAACGCAAGTCTCAACCGTACTCCAAGCAATTAGGGGTTTGGCGGATGCACCACAATTTGCAGAATTTATGGGTCCCAACACCATCCGCTGGAGATGGCAGAAAATTCACTTTTGGGGTGACGTCTAGTTTTATGATATACGCCTCAAAGAGCGATTACCGAGGCTTTATAATTGCATAGAGATCAAGAACCACATGGTCTTGGAGGCGTGGGACGGAAGCGGATGGAAATTCGAGTTTCTCTCCAACTTAGATTCTTAGTCGAGCTTCAAGAGCTGTTGAACCTGCTCAACACTGTCAGACCTATAAATAGGAGAGATGACGTCATCTCCTTAGTCCATGAGCATCGGGGCTTCAAGGTTAGCGAAGCCTTTGAGCTCTGATCATAACTAGTGACAGTTGAGGCAGTGGGATGGGCGAGGCGCTTATGGGACAGTCGGTTCCCCCAAACTATAAGTCTTTCGGCTGGCTCCTTCTTCTCAAGGCCATCCCAAAATTTGTTCCTTATGGCACACGAAACCCCTCTCCCATGGCAAGAATGGAAATGCTGAAGACATGGACCATCTGTTTCTTTTTTGCTGATGGACACAAATCTTTTTGCAGGGGCTCTATGCGTTGTGGGAAAAACCTTTGACCCACCAGACACAATCGAGATGCTCTTTCTCACCTAGAACACGAAGGAAGCCGAATGTGGAAAACAGAGAGTTAGGGACAGGCTTTTCCTGGCAGGAACATGGTATGTATGGTTATGTTGCAATGAAAGAGTCTTCACGAGGGTGGTGAGAAACCTTAATAAGGTGTTAACGTTCACACAGTTAAAAAAAATTTTCGTGGTGAATTGAAACATAAATTAGTTGATAGTATTGAAATAAAAAAGTCGTATAATTGAGGGTAGTAATAAAAAATTTTCCATTAATTAATTACAAGTGCTAGTTGTATATAGTTGAGGAATGAATTACAATCTTGGCTTAATATTTTTTCAACTCATAATTAAACGACAAGCCATAAAAACTAGTCACCGACACTTTTGAATTAAGGAAGAAAACATTTTGCTGTATCTGAAAAATATAATGCATTCAAATAACCATCGAAACGACTTGACGAGTCCCTTAAAATGTGAAGCTCTTTCTCTCGTAGCCGCTCAGGGGATCTTCGCTTCTCTCTCTCCATTTCAGCAGAATTTCTTGGAGCCGTACATTCTCAATAAAGTAGGAGACAAGACGAGGATCTCATTTTTTAAACATTAGTGGGAGGTCTTCCAGGATCAGATCCTCCTTCCTTCCAGATCCAATCCACTTTCCCGAGAAAATTTCCCTAATTTTCTCTCCCATCAATCATACGTACCTCCGCAATTAATCATTATTATGGGTCTGGGATCGAGCTCGATCACTGGAAGGAGGACCACCTCTCTCTATCTTGCCCTTTTCCTCTTTGCTGCTTTCGTCTTCGCCGTCTCTCCCATTTCTGCTCAGGTCTCTGTCTACACCTACACACTGTCCATCTTTTTTATTCATTTTTAATGCATTTAATGTGCTCAGGAGGCTGGTTCTGATCGAGAGCAGGAGGATGGGTCCGAATCGTACAAGGATCTAGGTCGCCGCGCCAAAGTGAGTATTGTCTTAGGTTTGTTTGGTGAGATAACACGGTAATGGAGTGATTGTGGACGAATTAGAGACTGAGTGGTGTATCAGCTTCAATTCAGTTGATCTTTAATAGGAACCTATCAGATCCATTACAGAAAACACAAAATGGCTATTTGAAATATTTGTAATTAGGCTTATCTAATTAAAAAAATATTATCCTTTAGGTGCTCCTAAATCTATAGTCATTCCATACTCTTGTGTGTTTTCATGTCTGCAGATTGGTTTAAGCAAGCTAACAACCAAAACTGATTATGGTTTCAGTGCGGGTTTGGATCCTGAGGGTCTTGGAATTTTTGATGGATTCTTTGCAAGTTTATCAATGATTTTAGTCAGTGAGGTTTGTTCCCCCAATTGCTATTCTAATGCTGACTTCTGTTGTTCCAACTTATTGTGTTGCAAACATAACAATCTTGTAATATTAATTTCATTTTGATATATACTGATGCATGATTGTTATGTCATCAACTTATGCGCTGTTAGATTGGAGATGAGACATTTATTATAGCAGCTCTTATGGCAATGCGTCACCCAAAGTCAATTGTTTTATCTGGTGCGCTCAGTGCCTTGTTTGTAATGACAGTAAGTGCTCTATTTATATATTTAGGGAACTAAATTTGAAGGTTTCCGGTTATTGTTATAGAGGTTCTAATACTTGATGCAAATGCATCACATGCAATGGAGAGCTTCAAAAAATTGCAAGGAATTGTCATGTGCTCTTTCTCGTGTCTAAATGCCATCAGATTAAAAAGAATTATACATGTGAATTAGGTACTTTCCACTGGACTAGGCAGGATTGTGCCAAACTTGATATCTAGGAAGCATACAAACAGTGCAGCTACAGGTATGCATTTTGCTAAATCCTTCCAGATTTGCATATTAGGATTATTACTGAATTGTGTAGAAGAATTCTTATGTGTTCTTTAGTGGTGTATTTGAAATTGCTCAAACAATATTTTTAAGCTGGATAATTTGTGCTACTTGGCTATATATTAGTTTGAAATGAATCTCAGAAGTATTCTCCCTTCATTCACAGTTCTTTATCTATTTTTCGGGCTTCGGTTGCTTTATATCGCTTGGAGGTCAGATTCAAAATCATCCCAGAAAAAAGAAATGGAGGAAGTAAGTTTCTTTTTGTGTAATATATTCATGGGGAATTACAGTTTGCTACCCTCGTTTAAATATGATTAACACTTTCCTGCCCTAAACTTTTAAGTGACATCCTCTTGCTATCCCTTAACTGAAGAGAAAAATGACACTTTACTGCACTGAACCTAAATATCAGCGATTTCCACATAACTATACCTATCTTAGATTTTAGCATGTACAGTACCCTAACAAGTTAATTTTTTCACCTTACTACAATCTGTCAAAATTTTAGAATATCCCGTTAGTATTTTAAAAAATTGACAAAATTACCCCTCATATTGATTTAATGTGAAATTACAATTGTACCCCTAATTTGAAAATAAACTTACAGGGTATAATGGTCCTTTCAAAATTAAATAATAAAAATTATAAATTAAAAGAACGAAAACCATAGAGCAAAAACGAGCCCAGGAGCTCGCTTCCGCCATTTTGTCCGTCGAGCTCAGGAGCTCGCCTCTACTGCTGCAACAGCGACCCACAGGGCTCTGGATTCGGACTTTTCCTACGAGGGAATTCGGAGAACAAAACCAGGAAGACCAAATCCACGAAGTGATTCGAGAAAAAACATTGATTCCATAGCCGTGCGGTGCGATTCGATGTTGGCGCGGCTCTCGACGATCTCGATCATCGACATTTATTACACGACCGATTTTGACACAGCGGGTGTTCTGGCTGTTCAATCCCGAAACCCATCAGGAACTCAGACATCGCCGTCGGCATCAGCCTGAGCCCAAGTCTGGCACTGTCGTCGTAGTACAGCTCAAAGTTCGACCTCTTGTTTTCACTGGATTCTGCGGCTACGCCACCACGCAGGACTGACGCGACCGCTGTGATTTCTCCCAAAGAGAATTTTTGTCTTTTCAACGTAAAATTTAACAGATTTTGAAAAGTGAAAAAATATATAGTTAGGGTACCGTACGTGCTAAAAACTAAGTTAGGCATAGTTATGTAAAAATGGATGGAAAATTTATATTCTGAATTTTCCGTCCAAAAAGTAATTTCTTTCTCAAAATAACAAAGTTGCCCCTCATAATAAAACAAATAAAAAATAGAAATGGCGGAGGGTATGTTGTGACAGCGAACGAACAGAGAGAATGGGCGTGCTCTACGGTCGATAGAGTCGAGAGGCTTCAGATGAGGAGGGTTTGACCATTTTTAACTAAATTGGAGAATACGTTAGAGGAATTAGGTTGAGTCAGGGAGAGTGGGCGTGAACTGCATAACTTTACTATACTCAAAACATGCCCTCTCCAAATTGGGGCCCGAGGAGACGATGACTGGATCCGCCATTAACGAGCCAGAAATGAAAGAGACGAACTATGACAGTGGCTTTCGATTATGCGTCCGAAGTAGAGAGTCAGAAGATTGTGTGATTTTTGGGTCCAGGTTCGATTTAGTAATTTGATTTCGGTCACTGATTCTCTTAGGAAGGAGATTTGCTCTTGAAGGAAGTTCTGTGATTCCGGAATCTATTTCAATTTCGATTCAGTTTCCTCAACGAAGGAGAAGGCTGATGTCAGCCATTTTGTTAAAATATTAATTTTATAATTTTAATTATGAATTATTAATCAATAAAAGATTAATAAAGTCAAATTTGTAGTTTTTGAAAAGTTGAGGGACATTTTGGTATTTTTACAAGAAAATTAACTGTCTTGGTAACTGTGCAACAAATTTTAACTTAATGGTAGCAAAGTCTGTCACTTAAAAGTTTAGGGTAACAATGTGTTAATCATGTTTAAACGAGAGTAGCAAACTATAATTTCCCCTAAATTCCTTCAACATGAGATGTTTTCCAGTGAAAGGGCTCATGTAAACTTTAGGAGTTTTGATGTTTTTCTCTTCTTCCCAGTGGCTAGATAATTGTTTTGCAATGTAGTAAACTTAATTGAATGGTTGTCTCTTCCATCTTTATCATTTCAAAGTAATGAAGTTCCTTTATGGGTGAGTTTTGTATCTGTCTCGAGTCATCAAATTTTCCATTTTGTGAACCTGTCTCATTATCCTGGTATTCTCCCTTGCCAATTATGTTTTCTTATAGAGGAATGTGGGCAGATTTAAATATGTACTACTTTCATTTTCATTTTTTCAGCATGTTACTTAAATCTTCAAAATTACCTTTCCAGCAATTGGTGATTAAATCTTATTGAAGGGGTGTACATGATTTTCCCCTTTTGCCAAATTTATAATTGTCTTTATTGCGAGTTTGTTGCTTGTATCATAGGTGGAAGAGAAACTCGAGTCTGGACAAGGAAAAACTGCAGTCCGGCGTTTCTTTTCAAGATTTTGTACACCTATTTTCTTGGAGGTACTTACCTATTTTTTTATTAGTTTGATGTTCGGGTTCTTTTGTTTCTTCTCAGTAAGTTTTGCATTTTTGAAGTTGGTATATTTGGTCGATTTTTTTTCAACTAGCTTGTAAGTTGTAACCAGGAACCTTCAAGTCTCTTAATTAATATCCATACACTTTGAGGTTTCTAATTAGTGTGATAGCTGAAATATTTAACTTTGTTTCTGCAGTCGTTTATTTTAACTTTCCTAGCAGAGTGGGGTGACCGTAGCCAGATAGCAACAATTGCTGTAAGATTATTTATTGTTTTTTTTTTCACTTCAACTTGATTCAATTGTTTTTCTGCTTTAGTTTATTGGTGATTAGCAATATTACCTTTTGGTACTTTCACTTTTAATGATTAATACCATTTGAGATTTAGGCTTGTGACTCAAGTATGCAAATTGTGCTTGTGATTATAATATTTGATGATCATCACAGTTTAACAAACATTTGAACTTACATTGCATTTATAGATTCTGATAATGAGCTGGCTGGCCTAGGTTATATGTATCTGCTGACCCAGCAATGGTTAATCAGTTTTCGAATCTCTTTACATATATACTCACATAAGATTTTCTGGCGATTAAATTAGCTGGGCTTGGAAATTGTTTGACTTGATTTCAGTAGCTGGTATATTGAAATTCAAAATAATACTAATTAATAAATATTGATTTGAGTCTTCAATATAGTTACAGTTTGTGAAATACGAAGGTTGTTGATAGGGTCCCGCATTTTCGATTGGATTATGGGTCTCGTAATTGATAGGTGGGTGGGTTCGTCAGAGAGAATACCGATTCCACTGTAACTTTTTAACTCAAAATATTTAATATTTTATTCTATGGAACCCCTAGGTATTTATAACATGCTTCAACCCTAAAACCAACTAACAAACTAATATAAATACTAGAAGGTTTCGCACGAGGTTTGTCTAATAGAAATATAAATAGACAACAATCGATTGATTAAGTAGTGTAATGAAATAAACATGAATTGACTGGTAGAAGCTGTGTCATTTATTTTCTTTTATAGAAAACCTCTTGTTTTGGACCGACCTTCGGGGAACCGTGTTATCGGTCTTTTAACCCCTTTGTCAGCATTCGAGAGGAAAACCCGTATGCATCAAGATTCGAACTCAGGATCTCACATATGGCTTTGTCATTTACTGGGATTGCAAATTGTAATGCTGTCTGATGAGCAAGTGCTCTCTAAATATCTGGATTTTACCCTCAGATGAGTAAGGTGTAGAATGTGCAATATCCTTGTTTAATTGATAATAACATATGACACTGCAGCTGGCTACGCACAAAAATGCGGTTGGAGTTGCAGTAGGGGCAACAATAGGGCACACAATATGCACATCAGTGGCAGTGGTAGGAGGCAGCATGCTAGCGTCTAAGATCTCGCAACGCACGGTGGCCACCATTGGAGGGCTTCTCTTCCTTGCTTTCTCCCTATCATCATACTTTTATCCTCCTCTATGAATCAATCTTCTTTAACAGCTATGCTTCAAGTTTTCCTGTGACCACCTCCCCTCCTTTCTTATTCTTTTGTATACATTTAGCATAATATTATAATCGTTGTGTTAACTCCATGTAGAACCCAAAATGAAATTACAGTACTGTAGACAAGCTATAATAGATACGTGCTGTAGTATAAATTCGACATTTTATAGTATTTAGTAAAATTTATACTTTATTTAAAATTTGGAAAATGAAAAAAGGTTGTTGTATGCTATTACATTTTATAAGAGGGCGTTTTGTTTTTGTTAATTGCAAGAACGTACTTTGAATTTTTGATTTTCTTATGCAAAATGTACGTGTTTATATGAAAATGATGAAATTGCCCATAAAATTAAGATTTAAGTTTTTTAAAATTGATTTTTAATTTAAAGTAATCTAACTAAAAAAGTAAATTATGTAAATTTTAGTTGAAAATATTTTTCATTTTTAAAAAATAATTCTTAATTTTAGGAGTAATTCTAATATTTTTGTATGGATACCTACATTTGCCCACTACCAAAGTAGACAACACTCTTACAAATTTGTGATGGTATATAACACCTATTTGTCATTTTTGTATTAAAATTTTTGAAATTTTAATTTTACTAAATATTATAAATTTCTCTTCACTTACTTTATTTGATGAATTTCATATTTATTTCCATGGGTATAAATGAGTTTTCTTACGGTCTTATGAAATTCAATAGCTAAGCACTTAATTGTGGTTAGTTGAAGGGGAAATAAATGGGTGAGGTGTCAACTTTTTTGTCTAGTAACGAGGGTAGGGGCAAGCACAAATATCCGGCCCAACTCGGTAAACCGGTGCGACCCAGGAGGGTAGCGGGACCAAAAATTGCAATGCAAACTTATTTGGGTTGGATGGCGGGTTAGAGAGATTGAACTCACTTCAACCCGGCCCAACCCGGAACCCAACTTAATATATTTTTATTTACCTTGTGCGTGCGTGCGCGCGAGAGAGAGATTCAGGTTTCAGTTTCAGGGTTGGATTAGGGTTTTAGTTTCGAGGTTGGGTTAGGGATTTAGCGATTGCGATCCCTGAAGCTTGGAGCCTCATTTTGTTTTTTTATCAGCAAGAAATAATATAAATGGCAAGAAAAATGTACATGGGTGAGTTGCCCAAAAAAGAAAAAAAATACAAAGAAAGAGCCAAAAATCAAAGCGAACTAAAAATCTCCCTCGGGTTAGCGCACCAGTTAGGTAATGCGCACTTTTCCGTCCAAGACTGGATCCCGCATCCCTCGTCTGCCTGCATCAGCGTGTAGGAGTGCATCTGCAACGATCTGAGCACGTCTCTCGGCGTCTTCTCCTCCCCTTGAAGATCCTTCCATTTCTGGTATCCTAGATGTACCAAAGTCACATAGTGATCAGTCTGCTCCACGCTCGCCTCGCCCCTCTATCCGAAACCCTGGAGTTCCACCCCATGAAAAGCTCATGAACCGTTTGTGAACTGGTGTATGGAACTCCCCACCACATGTGGACCTCCCACCAGAATCTCTTCTTCCACTGGCAGGAGAGCATGAAGTGCTCACCAGTCTCTCCTATCCTGCTGCAAAGAGCACATCCCCAGTGGCCAATCAGGGGAATCCCTGTGTGGAGTAGAGCGTCCCTCGTCGGGAGTCCATCCTAGAGCACAAGTGGAGTCTCATTTGTGATTTAAAATTACGAGGTACAAAACAACTTCGTACTTTTATTACTGTAACTACATCACATCCCGATTTTGATATGTTGTTTTATCTCTTTTTTCGTTAAAATATGCATTTCCGTAGGCTTTAATGTTAATGTATTGTGTTTGTAAAAGATGAAAACTTTGATTTGTGCCGGTCTATAAAATAGAGTTGATATGGAATATTTATATAAAAAAAACTATTTTGTGCTTTTAGGCTCGAAAAAATGGCCCAACACCAAAGTAGGATGACTTGGGTAAAACCCTAAAACCGCCGGTGTTCAACCCAGTTCATAACTCGTTGGACCAATCTTAAATGGGCCCTTCTTCTTCGATATGCAGACCACCACCATCTCACCTTCACATACCCATTCGGCCTCCCCTGCCCCTCCATAGGAATTTCCTCATAATGCTCTCCATAGCTGCCACTGTGGGCTTAGGAGCCCTGAAAAGAGACATAAAAAATAGGCAAACTCGAAAGAGCCACCTTAATTAGAGTGATACGGCCTCCAAAGGATAAAAAGATCGCATGCCGCAACGCAAGTCTGTACCTAAACTTAGCTACCACCAGCTCACAAGTCGCAACCTCCTGGGATCTGCTCTCAAACAGAAACCTAGGTAAGGCAACGAAAACTTCCCAACAACACACTCGAAACCTCTACCAGCCTCTGGTCACCACCCTCCTCCAGATTCAACCCCAACAAAACAGATTTGTTGAACTTGATCCTCAAGCCTGACACCCACTCGAAATACTTTAGAACCCACCTGAGCGGGAAGAGCTGCGAGGGATCGTCTTCCACAGAGTAGAGTGTCATCAGCAAACTGTAGGTGCGAGACTCTCTTCTCAGCACCCACTTGTATCCCCCTGAAAAGCAGCTTCGACTCTCCCTTTTGAAGAAGAAGATGAAGTCCCTCTGCTGCCATGATAAACAATAAAGAGAAGAGAGGGCACCCCTGTCTGACTCATCTCCTAATGTCAAACTAGCTCATGGGGGAGCCGTTGACAAGGACCAAAGCTGTAGAGCTAAGACATGAGATGATCCAGTGCCTCCACTTGGGTCCTAAACGCATCTCCACCGTGACCCTTAACAAATATCTCCAGTCCACCCTGTCAAACGCCTTCTCAAAGTCCAACTTGACCACTGACACACAGGAGCCCCTCTTTCGAACCATGTCAATCACCTCATTCGCTACCAGAACTCCATCAACCAACTAACTTTCTCCGAATAAAACCCGACTGAACTTCCCCAATAAGATCGCCCATATACTCTCGCATTCTAATAGAGAGGACCTTAGCCAATAGCTTATACGGTGCCGTGATCAAGCTAATCGGCCAGAAGTTAGCAAAATCTTGGGGGCTCTCAATCTTCGGGTTCAATGCTATCTAGCTCTCTGAATCATCTTTAATCTGGCGCAAGTTTCAGCTCAATCAGACTTCAGATCAAAATGTTATGGCTCACACAAGATCAGCCACCAGAATAGTCAGGTAGCCGAGTTAGACTCGGCTATTGACGTTTTCGCTTCTCCGAGCTTCTGTTTCACACATATTAAGTGACCAAGTCTCCCAAATAATTAGCCGATTCTTGGGACTCGGCTACTGACGTTTTCGAATTCCGAACTCTCTGCCATCTTTAATTAAGTCAGTCGAGTTCCTAAGGTGGTAGCCGAGTCCTAAGACTGAAAGATATGTGCCCTAGCCCAATCAATTTATGTACGAACGTTTTATCTTCTATTAGCAAATAAATCGACACTTATATTTTCATTGTCTTATGATAATAAAGCCAAGCGTTATTTCGCCTAAGGTCATCAAGTGTATCATCATTGATAGTGGAACCCTTAGGTATTGCAAATGATATTGCTAGAAGTTATGCTTAGCAGGTCCCCGGTCATAAAGCTGCATATATAAAGCGACCAGTATGAGGATGGCTGATGATCACACTCTATTGATCATGATAAAGGGGTTATTAAGCCGAATCATAGATATCATCTAGAGAAATGATATTGGGCGACCCGACCTGAGAAGTGTGTCATAGATTAAGTCATGACCATTCTCAGTTGTCGTAGTATCAATGAATCCTTATAGACTTTGGAGTCTTCATGGATTCCTGTGTGACAACTCTCATAGTGTGACATGCTCGTCTACGTTGTCCGTAACTGGCTACAAAAGAGATATGATTGGCTCTGCGACGGGTCACATTAGGAATGCAGTTGATGGTCAAGAGATTTGTCCCTCACGTACTAGTGGGAATGATATCCGTTTAGGCCTCTGGATTAGAATGACTGAGAAAGAGTGTGCGGCCATACCATTGATTAAGAGTTATCATACTCAGTCATCTCGAGATCAAGAAATAGGTTTGGATAAATAAGGGTTACATTTTTATGCCTTATGTTCAAACAGGATATCTAGTGACAAAGGGATTGTGATAGTTATGACAAAAGTTTAAATCGAATCAACGATCATCATGACTGATGGGAGGAAATCTTGGCAAGCCGAAATCTACCCACTCCTGAGTACACGGCAAGTGCACCGGTCGTCAAGTAATATAGGGTGTTTTAAAGCCCCGAGTTATCGATCCCACGAGGACTGTTAGATGTTGAACATTGGAGTACAAGTTTCTAATGTGTCGGGTCTAAGCGATCAAAAATGGGTTTTGGTTTATGTGAAAATTTATATTACAAATATCAACACGAAAATAAACACACAAATCACTAAATACACAGTCACGAAATATGCAATTAACAACACAAGAACCAAATATTATAAAAGCGATCGGGGAGTCGGGATTTCGGGAGATATGTCATTTAGTCCATTTATCGGATTTGATTATTAATTATGGATAAGCATATTAAGAAATAGGAATTAAGTGTTGAGAAGTTCCAAACCTACCCCAAACATCACA